>JABUQX010045604.1:12500-15627 GCA_015478945.1 Trachelipus rathkii
GCCGCTTCCTTCATTTGCTTCCAGATTTGTTCAGTTTCAGCTTGTTCACATTTCAGCTGATTTATTTGCAAATGCTCTTAAATACTATCCTCAATACCTTAGTTCAGGGCTAAACTTCGTGCACTCTTAATTCTATCGCAGCTTCTTATATATATATTATATATATATATATATAATATATATATATATATATATATATATTATATATATATATATATCATATTATATATATATATATATATATATATATATATTATTATATATAATATATATTAGTTTAGATATATATATATATTATATATATATATATTATATATATATATATATTATATAGTATATATATATAATATATATATATACTATATATATATATATATATATATATATTATATATATATATATATAATATATAAATATATATATATATTGCATTTGGTTTTTATTGGTTTTAATACGTTAGATATATATAATATATATATATATATAATATATATAATCTATATATATACTATATAATATATATGATATATATATATATATCATATATAATATATATATATATATTATATATATATATATATATATAATATATTTATTATATATATATTTATATATATATATTATATATTAATATATATATATAATATATATATTATTATATATTATATTATTATTATCGAATTTTATATATGTACGTGGTATATGGTTATTTGAGTTTAGGGTTGTTTGTTGTATATATATTAATAATGAAGTTGAAAGATATTTAAATTCATTGTGTATATTTTTTTACTTCGGCAGGATTGGTAAGGGGAAAAAACACAGCCATGAAATTTGCAATCCCACGAATTTGGAGAGAGCGCCAACTGACCACTCCAGCAATTGCTTCTTCTGTTTGGTGGACCCGTTTCATTCTGTTGTGTCTGTGGTTGGCGACAGGGTATTACTGTTATTATATTGGTGTGTGCGCCTCCTAGTCATATATTACCAGACGGCGTTCGGTCATCCATGATCCCAAGTTTCAGCACTCTCCTGATCTCGTCCTGGTTAGCGCGGCATTCCTTCCAAACTTGGGAGAGACGGGCGCAGTCTTTGCATGTATGATATTGATGGAGAGCAGCAAAATCAGAATGTGTTGGAGGTGCGGATTAAAGTCGTTGAACCTGGAATATAGTTTTATTTGAGAAGAGAAACACGCGCAATATTTCCCCAAACAAGAAGACATCAATACAAGCTTGATCACAGAGATCTTGTGTCTCAGCAAAGTCCACATGGCCGAACTTTTGACCGTCGAGATTCAGCAGGGGCGCAGGGGGCGAATTTGTTGCATGAAAGTGTTGAAAGTCGCAAATTCAGAGAAAATGTCACCCATTGAGCTTTTTTTCCAATGCTTTTTCTTAGTCAAGTGGGGCTTAGCTTTTTAATGACATTTGGCATTGATTAGTCCCATCGAAGAATCTGCGAAAGCTATACTTTTTCATAACGGGAACATGTATCCCTCTCTTTCCTTGGCTCATCGTGCAGTTCTAAAGAGGAAAACAGCAGGCCGTGAAGTATCGCTAAGTGCCTTGAAATAATGAAGAAGCACAATTGGGAAGTTTTCGGAAATTTCAAAAATGGGTTGGCTTTCGCTGATTGGTTCTCAGGTGGCTTTACGCAAGTTTCCCTGTTACCTTTGTATCTGGAACAGGAGGGCCTCCCTAAAACCTAACCAAAGGCGGGATTGGCCACAGAGGACTGGAGTTGCAGTGTAGCAAAGGAACAATGTGAAAATGGGAGCGCTCTTGTTGGACGCTACGAAATAATATTGTTTCGCCTCGGCAGCTACAGCATAAAACTAGGCCTCATGAAACCAGTTTGTCCACATCTCTAGATAAGGAGTTTCAGCTTCATCTATCTGGCAAGGCTTCTATCCAAGCTGTCTGGGAGGCAAAGGTCAAAGCCCGGTGTCTTCGTCCGACCAATACAAATAAAAAAAGATCATAGAGTGGCATGGAATTCCCGAAGTAATGCTGACTAGGACAGAAAGCAAGGCTTGGAACAGATTTGGGCTGCATGTGGATCGTTCCTTCCTTGGGAATCACAAGGCGCGAAAAGTATTAGGATGGGCCTTGTTAAGACTTGGTTCAGGAACTACGACGGGCAAAATGGGCTGGCAGGATGTCTCGCTCAAAGTCTATCACGTTGAGCCTGATGCTCATACTGAGGCTAAATTTAAGAAGAATATGGGGGGGGGCGTAACTCGAAGGAGGGCATGGCGAGCGATTTCACCTGGATATTCTGGATTTTGAACGGCTGCTAACCGAAAAGGATCATATATAGAAAACGATGAATTGGAGACTAATATTTCGGTGGGTTGATTGCGAGAAAGCAACTTACCGTGGCTGCTAAGGGCGTAAGTAAAGAAAAAACTTCTCCCGCTTCTAAATAATGTTTGCATGTCTTGTTGTATAAACTAAAGAATAAATAAATGCTACTTTTGAATTATGATGTCGGTTTTTCTAGCTTTGTGAAACCGAGAACGATTATGGTTGCACCTCATATTTTATATCGGAAATTGGTAAATTTGGTCAGCAAAATTCAAAGTTGGATGAAATATTAGGCCATTTTTCATTCTTCTAGTATAAGAAAATTTGGAAAATACAGTTGTTGCCCAAAGATATAAAAATGTTTTACATTTTTCAGATAAAAAAGATTTTTTTTTTTTTTTTTTTTTTTCTTCTTCTTTTTTTTTCTTTTTTTTTTTTTTTTACAATTCTAAGAGATTTTAACTCTTAGGAGGCAAGTAATAATACCATAGTTTCTCTTGGCTGCGAATATTCAAGGAAAAAATCAAAATAAAGCAAAACAAAACAGACACGTTGTAGGGGTTTTCTTTTTATAGATAAAGGAGGGCGCCATTATTTTTAATTCATATTTTGTTTTAATTTGTTTATTATAGCTATAAATTTTATTGCTTAAAGCAGTCGTACTTTTAAAAACATACATAATAATAAATCAATAATATAAATAATAATAATATCATTAAAAATAGTAAATAATAATATTATAAGATATAATAAACAGTAACAATAATAATAATAATAATAAATAATAATAATAATAATAATATATAATAATAATAATAATA
>JABUQX010045605.1:0-17663 GCA_015478945.1 Trachelipus rathkii
AGGCAAGCATTTATTTTCCAAGTAGATTATACAACCATAAAAAAGGAAGTAATTTTTTTAGTTAAAACAAAATGTTTACAAGAAACAAACAAAAATAAAATAAAAAGTTTTGTCGTTATAACTTATACACAATCAGACTTGAACTCAATAGTACTCAATAGAGACATAATAGCATCATAGATCATAAGATTCAAAACCTACGATCATTAAAGACCAATCATGGAAGGGTAACTGGAAAGGGTCTTGAGGCAAGTTTGATTACCTCCGATTTACTGATTTTCAGCTTTTTGATGTTTTAGGGTATCAAAAATGCAAATTTTTTAGTAAACGAGATAGCTAAATTTGTATAGAGTTACTAAATATAAAAAGAATAACGATTTTTAAAGTAACAAAGCTAAAAAAAAAAATTTTTTGGTTTTCTAAAGCAAATACAAAAATAAATAAATTTTTATACAGTAAGAATAAAACAAAATAAATAAATTTTTTTATTAGTAAAAAAAAGAATGTTTAAAGAAACAAAACAAATAATAAAGTTTTTTATGCTACCAATTCACCATGTTATAGTACGACACCAAACATATGACTTGAATCAAATAGATTCAATAGATCAATAGATTCAATAGATCAATAGATCCAATAGATCATGGAAGGGTAGGTATGTATTGGATGATACGTTCTGATTAACTGATTATCTGATTTAATCTGCCTTTCTCTGATTCTACGTCGATGATACACGCTGTAAAGGTATGTAAAAATGCAAATTTTTTAAGTTATAACATTAAAAAGATATAATTTTTTTAGTAAAACAAAATGTTTAACCAGCAAATGAAACAAAATAAATAAACATTTTAATTAATAATAAATAAAACAATAATAAATAAATTTTTATTAGTAAAACAACATACCAATAGAACAACAACAACAACAAGATAAATAAAAAGTTTTGTGTAATGTTATTAAAATATGACTTGCATCAATAAATCAAACAGATCAATAGAACATGGAAGGGTATAAGGGTGGCTGGATATAGCTTTGATTTAACTGATATTAACTGATTTACTGCTTTAACCTTCTGCTTTACTGCTTTAACATCATCTAAATAAGTTTCTTGCAATGCAAATTTTTTTTAGTAAAAACAACATGTTTTAAACCAAATAAAGACAAATAGAATAAATTTTAGTAAAACAAAAATGATTTAAGAAACAAAACAAAAAAATAAATAAAAGTTGTTTGTTATGTAAAATTATACTCAAAATTGACTTGAATCAAGATCAATAGCAAATTAGTATCAATAGATATTGGAGAAGGGTAGGAGGGTGGCTGTACACAGTTGTTTTTTTACTGGTTTTTTCTTTTTTAACATGTGATTTACTGCGTGAAGATGTAAAACAACAATTTTAATAGAAAAATATGAACTTGAATCAATACGATCAATAGATCAATAGATCCACATAGATCAATAGATGTCATTGAAGGATAGGATGGGTGGTCGCTGTAAGGCAGTTTTGGATTTACTGATCTTACTGGATTAGTACACGTTTAGGGAATGTAAAACATAACATTTTTGTAATAGAAAAATTATTTTGAATTCAATAGATCAATAGATCAATAGACTCAATAGATCAATAGAATATAGCTGGTTAGGAGGGTGGTAGGCTAATTTGATCTATTCGGATCCTTACTGCTTTAGGGTATGTAAAAATGCAAAAATTTTTTGAAGTTATAAACATAAAAAAGAACTAAAATTTTTTAGTAACAACAAAATATTAAAGCAAATAATAAAATATAAATATATTGTTTATAAGTAATAAATAAAGACATAAATAATAAATTTTTTATAGTAAACTACATATGTGTTTAAAAGAAAACAACAATAAAGATAGAAATAAAAGTTTTGTGTTGATGTTATACATAAATAACTGACTTGTCAAACGTAAGATAATAGCTCAGTAGGCTCAATAGGTAAAGTAGATCCAATGGAGAAGGATAGTGTGAGCATTGGATGATAGTTTGATTACTGATTTACTGCTTTTTTGCCTTTAAGGTATGTAAAATACAAATTTTTAAAGTTATAAACATGAACAAAATAAAAATTATTCACTGAATAACTAAAAAGTGATTAATGAATACTCAATGAATATTAAACAAAATCGAAATAAATAGTTTTGCTGTTGATGTTTCTATTGGCGCACAAGGAAAGAATATGACTTGATAATAGATCAATAGAGTCAAGTAGACTCAATAAGATCAAGTCGATTCATATGGAGTTCCTGGGCAAGGGCAGAGGCGTGAGTGGGCTGGTTTGATTATACTTGTGATTTACTGATTTACTGCTTTTAAGGGTATGTAAAAATGCAGAATTTTTTACGTTATAACATAAAAGAAATTGAAATTTTTTAGGTAAATGAAGTAGCAAAATGTTAAACAAAACAAATACAAAATTAAAATTAATTTATAATGTAAGAAAAATTACATAGTTTTTAAATTAACTATGTAAAACAATTGTTACTAAAAAATAAATAAAAAATAAAAATAAAAAAAAAATAAAAAGAAGAATGAGAAATAATAGTTAAACTAATAAAAACATCCTTCTAAAACTTAACAAAAAAAAAAAAAATAAAAAAAAAAAAAAAAAAATTGAAAAATAAATTTAAATAAGTAAACATTAAAATAAAAATAAAAAATTAAACCCAAAGTTTAATCCTTGCACGAAAAATAAAATGTAATATAAAAATAGATTTTAAAAAAATAAAAACTAAAAATAACAATTAAACACAGGTATAAATGTAGAAGAAAACCCTCAAAAAAAGGCAACCATATATATCTGCTCATTGCACTTCTTAGGGTATACAGGAAGCAAATATCTTGGAGCAGGGAGACAATCATACATTGATAACGGCGCATCTAAATTTGAGGGGTGAGAGACAGTGTGCGCTATAAGACTTTTGCTAGCCTTCTAAAAACTCAATATTGACTCACACTTGACGCCCTCAGAATATTGGTCCATCACCACCTTTAGGAACCCTTAATTTGATCAATAAAAAGTATAAAACTTAGCAATTTCAGAGAAAGTCCAAGCATGTCCGTCATTTGACTGGATTCACCTGCTTTGAGCTTGATTCCGCGATCTCAGAAATCGACTCTCCGCCTCCGGCACATTAATGTGAACGCCTTAACTCAAGCACGTCAAAGCGGTCACAATATGAAGACACACCTTCATGAAATTCACAGTCAATGTCGCGCATTTGCTTGAATTCCTTTTCCATATGCCTCAGACAATACCTCATAAACGGCTTCCCCGGAACCGGGCCAAAACCATAGATTAGCACCAATCAAGGAGCGGTCACAAAATTCTGATCGAACTTAACGAATTTCTAAGTGCATGTCGGCATTTGACTTGACATTCCTGTATTCATACGCCTCACCATAACCCTCATAAACTCGGATTGCGCCGCCTATCCCTATAAATAACTCCCATAGATTCGGACACCTCGAAGAGCACCAAATCGGAACGAACTTTAGCGAATTTTCCCTGAAGTCATGGTCGGCTATGAGCTTGGTTTGACCGGATTTCCAGAACCTAGAAACAGCCATCACCGACCCTCGAAACCCCAATTTGGACGCTTGCAACCGGTCTAAAAACGCTGTGAGAATCTCGAAAAACGCGGGAACTTAGGTTAAATTCGAGGAAATTGTGCGGCAGAAACCCGGGCTTAGGATCAGCTCCGGCTCAGGTCGCGGCGCCCGAATAAAAATCTACGGTTAAAAAAATATAAGCCGAAAATTCAGGAAAAGATAATAAAACCATATCCTAGCATGTCAGATTTTCCGCTAAAAATCTTACGGAAATCTGGATGCTTGGTAACATGCTGGTATCCTGGCCTCATATACTGATAAGTATAGTAATATATTTAATATATAAGTGTATAAATAATATGTATAAATAGTATATATATAATATTATAGGTATATAGGTGGTACAACATCATAATTGCTAGTATCATATACATATATATACTATATATATATACGTTATAGATCAAAAGCTATATATATTATATAATAAATAATATTATAACAGATGGTTATATTAGTTATTATATCAATATTATATATATATATATAGCTCTATATAGTATATATATATATAAGCATATAATATAATGTAATAATTAATATAGTTATTATATGACAATATTAGAGTTTCTATTAAACTTGAAAAGTCTATAAACATATGATATATTTTATATATATATATAGTAATAGTATATATATATATATATATATCTATATAGTATTATGTATATATAGGCAGAGTGGGCATAGTTACTTTCAAGAAAATAGTTCCGCTACTCGTTACTATGACCGCTTGTACTTCGGAAAAGTAGTTCCGTTCATCGGGTTATTGATACCTTTCTACTTTGAAAGGAAGAAACAAGAAGTGCGTAACTGTCGTTACTTTTAGCTTTTGACTAGTGAAATTAATTAGCGGTATCTAGGTTATTTATTCGAATTGTCTTAATTATAAAAATTTTCAAACATTTATCATTATTATATAAAACATGCAGTACAAGACTTTAGTTTCCTTATACCTCCGCCAACGTATTGTAGAATATGTACCGAGCCACTTCCTGCCATTCACAACTTTTCTACTACACTCTGCATCACTCGTTCCCTTTTGAAAACATAAAATTACTTAATATTTTAACCTCAGACACTTATTCCAGCTGTTCAACTTCTAACATAACTTCACACACGAGGACTGTCCTCACTCAAACATAACATTACTCTTGATCTACGTTTAACGGCTAACACCCTTCCATTTACAATCCCCTGCCAAATCTCTCTACAATCTCGCTCAAACTCTCTTCTGATTCGCCCACATACATAAGCCAAATCATGCCGCAATATAATAGGTAGGTGCGACACTCCACTCTTCTCTCATTGTTTCATCATTTCTAAACCGATCCCCAGATGATTGCCACGCCACCCTCAAATTCTTTCATAATCCAATCTTCCAAAATTGCAATAACCAAGGAGACTAGCACATCCTGCCTCACTCCGCTCATTTATCTTAAAAACAATCAAGTTTCAACATCCATTTACTCTTACAAGTCACGGCTCACTATCGTCATACATGACCTATCTTTGATTCCATTCAGAAGCTTAACCACCAAACACCATGATAATCAATAAACAGACTCCAGCATTTCCTATTTAAATAAAATATCATAGTCGCCTGTTTTCAAATCCAAAAACCTAAATAACAATTTATTCTTCTTCTTCTCTCAATTCTTTTCAATCATTGTTTCAATGTAAAGATTTGATTCCACACATCCTCTAACACTTTCAAACGCACATGGTTCTACACCAATCATTCCTTAAGCACTCGACGAACTCTTTCGATCAAAAAATCAGCATAGCCTATCTCATCTTCCCTTACCAACTCTCAATAAACTAATTCTATAATCCTACCGTTACCTCTATCCCCCTTTATCCCTTATCAAAGGGTGAGTATTCTGCTCTCCTCCAATTCTCCTCGGACATACCTTCGCATAACGTTTATTACACAACTCACTAAGACTCCAAGTCATCACCATCTCGCCGGTCTGTCTTGGATCATGTTCACCGTAATTTCAAATATACCTGCAGATTTTACCGTTCTTCAACTTTTCTGCCAGCTCTAAGTACATATACTCCTCCTTGCTAATGACCGTATCCCCAAAATACCTATTTTGTCTTGCACCATAAACCACAACACATTCATTTATCACCTCTTCATTACTTCCAATACTTATTCAGATTTTCGCAGTGTTCCCTACCACACTACCCTCACATCCATTTCATCAGTTATCAAAGCACCATTCCTCTTCATTATTCTAAGCAGGTTCCCTTGTTCTCATTCTTAACATTTCGCTTTCCTTCCAGAAGAGCTTCCTGATTCGTGTGCAAGTCCATCTCATTACTCCTTCCCAAGGCACTATCCATTTACCTCTTCTTTTTCCTACGTATGCACACTTGTTTTCCCTCTTGTTCCTCCTTATAGTCAGATTCCAACATCGTTGTTTTGGAAACTTCATCATTGGGGCTTTTAGGTACATTCAACCAAGATTCCTTTCTTACTTTTACCGCTTGCATCACCTCTTCAAATATCAATCACCTCACTGTTTAACATTCTACTTCCATACTTTAGCACACATCCAATACTATCTGTTTTGCATGCTAACATCTACTTCCTTCATTTGCTTACCGATTTAGCTCAGTATTCAACTTGTAGTCTCAATTCCAGCTGATTTTACTTGGCAGAGCGCTCATTACATATTTATCCTTAGATAACACTGTCAACCTTAACTTCTCGTGTCGTTAATTATAGCCCTTCCTTCCGTATCACCTTCCCTCCATCCAAGCTATTAATAAACTTTAATTTTACATTAGAAATAATATTAATGATCCGATAATCCCATTTCTAATCCCCTCATTGATTTAACATCATCACATATCTCAACATCTCCTTCTTCAACAACGACACAAAATATCATACTTTTCACTGTCCGATACCATCTCTACATAGCACCAACTCTAGTATAGTAAATTACCTTAGGGATAGCTCTTGTGTTTATAGAAAGTATTACTTAACGACATAACCTCTCTCCTTACACGAAATAATCAAGCATTCCTACATTCTCATTTTCTCACGACACCACAAAACACCTGATATACCACTCCGTTTTTGATCACCATTCCAAACCATTAGGTTACCCAACACAATCAACTCTGAGCTCATATCACGTCACCCATTCCAGAATATCATTCAGCATTTATCCAGAAAATCGTACTCTCTCAACATTTTCCCTCTGATGGATCATACGTCACACAATCACACATACTTGACCTTTCAAACTTAAATTTAACCATTAGAAGATTTTCAGTACTTACGCACACACACAAGTCTAAAATTAGCTTCTGTACACAAGTGCACTTCGATCAAATTTACAACTGCTTTTCCTCCTCCTCTCATTCCTTTTCACACCAAGTCACACACCATTTCAACACCACACACATCATGTTTCACGTTTCTTTATCTTTGCTTCAGTCACACTAGCGAAGCAAATCAAATATTTGTGCCTTCATAAATACCTCATCACGCTCTCTCCTCTCCGCTACAACATTTATTCTTCTGATAACAATGTCCATGTCAGCAATAACGATTCATCTCACATTTTTGTCGAAAGAAGAAGGTCCGTTTAAGGTCGATCACGACCTTCTCCGAGCTTGCATTAGCAATCCCGGCAAGATATAGAGTTGCTAGTGGGCCATCTATCCGAGACTACAACCGTTCTTAGATCGCCTTTCCTAGGTAACACGCACGGACTGAGCAAGATGGGAAAAAATGTTTTCCCCACACAAGGCGATAGTAAGTGGGACGAGTGTCTGTAAGGATGTTGTCTAGAAGAGGGTGTGGACGTTAAGTATATAATATGCATATGTGGATATAGTTTTAATTACTAGAATGATATTAATGGTGTAGTGGAGTGCTCGTAAGAAATATGAAGAGCAAAGAGAAAGGCGAACCATTAAAAATGGGAGGTACTTTCATCGTTTCGAGTATGCTTAAACTCTCCCTCTATAGAACTAAGCTCTAAAGTTCTGAGTTCTAAGTTCTAAAGAACTTAATTCTATAAAAGAAATTTCTTTTAAAAGATCATCATTGCAGGCTAGTGACTGCAATTTAATCAATATATTTTGTGATGCAAATTCTGTCCCTTATGGATTTGCTGTTTGTTTCATCTGAATCTGAAGGTCCTAATATTTTATGGGCAAAGGGTAAAGTAGCATCAGCAAAAGGGAAAACTCTTCCCTGCTTGGAACTTTTATCAGTATTTCTGGCACTAAAATATCTGCCTCAAGTGCTAAGTAGTCTATCTGGAGTTAAATTTAAAGAACTGAATATTTTTTCAGATTCCCAGATAATAAAGGTATGAAGACCAAACAAATATTCGTAAAAAATCGCGTACAAGATATTCATACGATGGGTGCAGCTCTTAAAGAAAAATATTCTTTGAGTCCAAACTTTCTATACGTTAGAACTGAAGATAATTCTGCGGATCTTCTGGTAAGAGGAATATCTTTTAAAGAATTTCAAAAGAACTTATCCTTTTGGACAAGGGGACCTAAATGGCTCGCTTTGAATAAAGTTTATTGGCCATCAACTGAAATAGAAACAGCATCGCCTGTATATGCTCTTATTCAAGGTGATAAAGAACCTCCAGTGCTAGACATATCAAGAAATTTTAATCTACACACCGTACATCGAATAGTCGCTCTGCTATTTCAATTTAGTGCAATGACCAGAGGTCTGTCAAATAATCATAATGTGAAAGCTCGTTTTTATTGTCTGAGGACAATGCAAAGATAATCTTTTGCAAAAGAACTTAAATTTTTAGAAGAGGTAAAAAATGACTTCATTTTCTGGCCAAGTCTCAGATTTGGTCAATAATCTAGACTTGTTCTTAAACGAAAATAATCTCATCAGGAGCAAGGGACGTCTTTCTAGATGTGATTATTATGAATATGATGTGATAAATTCTATTTTATTGGCAGAAAGCCATCATTTAACCAAAATGATCATCAGAGATGCTCATTTAAGGTGCAAGCATCTGGGCATCCAGGCTACCCTTACAAATATTCGTCTACAAGGATTCTGGATCACATCACCTCGTACATCCATCAAAAATGTCTTGCAAAAGTGTATAATCTGCAAGAAGTTTAATAATTTTGCATATAAGTACCCGCGCTTCACTAATTTTTCAAAGGCTCAAGTAAATTTATTCAGACCATTTAAGCACGTGGGAATGGACTACACAAAGCATTGGTGGGTAAAAGAAAAGGGCTCTAGTCCTGCCCAGAAAATGTTTATCATAATCTACATTTATTTGAATATTCGTGCAATTTATTTGGACCTCATTGGTGACATGTTATGTAAATCATTCATTCATACAGTCATTCCAGATATTTGTCAATCGGTTTGGAGTGCCAGATTGTGTATACAACCATAACGCTCGCTCATTTAGTCAGGGTACTGATTTTATAGAAACTTTCCTTATGTCGGAAAATGGGAGTGAGTTTCTACGGAGAAATCATATTGTGCACAAACGGATGTATAATTAGAACATGTGTACCATGTTTTTAAAATAAACCAACACCGTTGAATATAAGCTATAAGCCCCATGACAACACCTTTGAATGTATTACAATACTGTTCATGTGACGAGGGCAGGTGTACAACTAAATATCATATTCAAGGACCTGTTTTCAGTTACCGCTAAGTTCGTGACGTCATATGACATGCAGGTATGAATATATATATATATATATAGTATATACATAATATATATATATATATATATATTTATATATTAAATATATATAATAAAAAATATTATATATATATATATATAGTATATATTATATATAATATATTATATATATATTATAATATATAGCATACAATTTCCTGATGCTTAATTTCCAGATCTATATCCACATTACATTTTAAATTCTTAATATATATATATATATATATATATATATATATATATAGAATATATATTATATATATATAATATATATATATATATATAAATATATAGATATAGTATTATTAGTATATTATTATATTATATGATATATATAGTATATATATATATATATACTATATATATATATATATTATATATATATATATATATATATATATGAAAATAAGTTTTTAAAGGTAATAAAATCAAGTTTTCATTTTACAGCTAATATTACATAATTAGAAACTACATAGTCATTGACATACAAATTTTTAACATCAAATATATATTTACAAGTTCATTAAAACAAACATTGTTTAAAAAACATAATAAAATAAATACATTAGACTCAACATAAATTGGAATATGATGGTTGAACTGGGCGAGACATAGTTTTTATATAATTTACATTATCATACTTTAAAAATGAAATGACATAATGATTACTCAATATATATTTTAAATCCAAAGAATCAATCAGGTAAACAGTACCATTTTTCTCCCTATAGACTGAAATCCAATGTCCTCCTGTTGTAATGTGACGAGGTGAAGTGTTGAATGTAAAACCAATATCTTTCTCCAGTTTCACAGATCCTAGTTCACTAAGGGTGAAGACTCCTGTAAATCGTGGCTAGTTTTTAAATACAGTTTTATTTATTCTTCATTCATCTTTAATAATTCAAGAGTACGTTGCATACTCTATCAATTTCAATGAGCTGAGAATGTTCCAAATATAATAAGATAGTGATAGGTGATTGCAGACTTCCACCGAAGGAGAGAGTTTACCCTAATGCCCCCTTTCTTAAAATGTTTACATGATTAGCTTTACAAGCTAAAAATATGCCATGAGATCGAAAGCGTATAAATTACCATTCTTAGCGTATGCTTCGAGATCTATACCTGCTCCACTACCGTTACGTGAAACGGTATTAGCTATAAGTCGCAAAAAGGTCTTGAACATAGAGAGTGTGTTCCATTGTATAACATTTCATAGTCACGTTCGTAAAGTTACCCATTTACATGTAGACTGATACCTCAAAGTCCAAAAGGCGAGAATTTATGGGGTGACTTTTTATAATTCAAGGAGTACACTTCATGTCAACAATTCCTATTATTACTTTCTTCGGTAAATTACCGTTCACAATGTTAGGGATATTGATACTCGCTAATTCCTGTATAAAATTAAATAACTTGCTTTCAACTCTTTTGATAGGATACTTTGCTGTAGTGTTCAATAGAGGTTTTTCAATTTCCAAATGTCTTTGAGGTAATAATTTCACTTTTCTAACATAGAGATAGACTTCTAATAACTTGTTCTGGAAATACAGCAACAGCAGCAGGTTTACTTTTTATTTTAAGAGCGAATTTAGGATTTGATCTGGTTAGAAGAATTCTAATATCTACAGCTGGTAGAATAGTTCTTTCTTGAGAGAAGATATCACCATTTAAACGTCCGTAAAATTCATGTTTCATTTGTGGATTTAGCAGCTTTATCTATCTGACTGTTAAAATCTTTGAACTATAAAAACCACATGACTGGATAAGAGACTCCTTAGCATCATCGGAATAATTTAATAAATGTTCTATATAGCTTCTATAAGGATAATTTGTAGCTGAGGCGCCCAGCGATGTTTCATTGAGATACATTGAATTTCATTCAATGTGGTTAAAATATGTATACAGGAAATTTGATTCAGTGTACACTATGTGGTCGTCGGATGAAGGAAGGTCTGTACCATCAGGTTTCGTCGATTTTGTTTTTAAATATAAAAACATATTGGATGAATCTAGATACCGATCCGATGTGCCAGGTATATTGAATTCGAGAGGTACATCGGTGTTGGTAATTGAGTGAATGGGGTTAATACAGATGAAATTGGTTTCACCTGCACTAATCTGGTAGGATTCATGGAGAAGAGATTCAGTTCACTCATACAACAGTCTGGACTAGAAGGATGAAGGAAATGCATCTTGCATGGATGAGTGCTAATCGTATAATGAGCAGAGTCTTGATGTGCCTTTTCTTATATATAATACGGACGGTTGATGATACTATTCATGTAAAAGTTACCAGCTAATAATTGAATAGCAAAGACATCAATACATTTTTCCTTTAGAGGTCTTTTTGTCTTAACCTTTTTCTTTGCACACATTTTCTTCCGACCTTTACCTTGATCCGTCATCCTGCGTCAAGTCAGAAACATCAGCTATCCTTCTTTTAAAGTATTCATGAAGTCAGCTCCTCCAACTATATCTTGTACAGTGTTTATTCCTGTTGTTATAGCTTTTTTCCCTATATATTTACCCCTTTTCTTAAATAGAGGAAATGCGCTTCTCCATAATTTAGAGAAAAATCCGCCCAGGTCATACCCTCTTTGTAATTTTGTTCCTACGAATAAGCTGTCATCATACATTATTAACGGAGCTCCTTTCTTATACTATCTTTACATGTGAGATTAAGTTAGTGAATGAATAGGTATAAGTAATTACATCACCTATATAAGACCTAAAAACTGATATATTTCTTGAAGGTTTCCTAACATCACTTAGGAAAGATTTTCAACTCTGTTTTAAAAAATAGTTCATCCTGTTTTTGTTAATGCCGGTGTTTCTTTCTAATATGAACTTTACACAACAATGTCCTTTTTGTGAATGGGTAAGGTCGTCCTTCCACATCCTTTATATATAAGCGCATCGAGCCAAAATGTGTTCTATTCAGAGGTAAGTAATGAACATTAGGAAAAGTTATAACTCCACCCCTTTTTGGAAAATGGACCACCCTTAATAAAAGGGCTTTAGTGTTCCCCACATCTTGATGTTCAACTATATCGGTGTAAATGTAAGCCATCCCCGGATCTTGTAACATTTCTGAAGGTATGCATACATAATTGAGCGACATGGCTGTTTCATTAAGGCTATTATATTGAATTGCACGCCCCTCGTTAATTTCACTGTATCGATTTAAAACAGCTGCAATGTCGTTAGAATGATCTATTACCTCATCACGCTCGTACACATATCTTCTAAACCATTCCTACGTTTAATGCTAAACACTCCAGGATCTGTCAAGCTTACACCTTTGGTCGATCTTAAAATGATTAATACCCTATCTTTCCCTGGGGGGTTATTAGTGATGTATTTTAAATCCTTGCATATCTTACTTGTAGCAAATCGTGTGTTTAAATAACTATAAATATCAGAGACTGATCTGTAATATCCCCTTCTTAGAACGAATTTCTCATGGAAATATTCTTCATCGTTTTATGTTATCTTATTTAACTCACTGGTGCTTTTTATTTTTAATGCAGATTTAACATAATCTGCCGATCCATACACCATTATCCAATAACACAGAGTTGGCAGATTCCCAATGTTGGCATCTAATATCATCTCGCATAGCCCTACTTCATACAGATCCCTTTCAAGCTGAATAGGGTTCATTAACTCTGTTGTGAAATCTAAGACTTTATTATCAGGATGTAAATCCATAGAGGCCGAAGATGGCAGAGTTAAAAAGAAATGATCTAAACTCTCCATGATTACAATAACAACTGACTAATGTTTCTTAATTTCACTGGCTTTTATATATGATTTAAACTTGTCTGGATATCCTACCCATTTCACCAGATACTGTTTATTTTTGCCCCTTCCTTTTGAACCTAATATTTTTTTTTATTTTATATAAATTACTCTCAGGATCGAACCGTATTTTCTGTATTTCTTATTTATAGAATCCTCCTTTTATAGGTTCTCCATCTAAGTCTTTGAGATAATAAAATTTCAGTCCCTTAAGTGGAAATTCACGAATGATATCTACTTTAAAAACTTCTCGAGACCAGCCCGCTTCATATCCTTTTATAAACCGGTCATCAGATCTAGACACTCTTACATAGTCATGCACGTTTATTCCTGATTTATCTTTAATTGTACACTCTATGAGGCTGTGAAGAATAGAAGGTTTCATCTTTATCATTTCTATAGGTGTAGTCTTTATAGTTCTGTGAAAAGATCTGTTCTAAGAATAAGCTAGGTCCTACAATATGACAATGTACTTAAAAGTATTCATTTTAGTAATGTAACGATGCATTCGTTCATTGATCGTACACTGAACTCTTTCAACAATAGCGGCTTTATTTACAGAGAATGTGTTATAATATCCTATATCGTACTCAGTAATAGTTTCTTGAAACTTTCTACCTAAAAATTCAGTTCCTTTATTTGTCCAAATCATTTTAAGATATCTATCATCCTCATCTTTAATCTCTCGCACAGCCTTGGCTACTGTCTGGGATCTTTTATCTTTTAAAGCTTTTAACAACAAGTATCGGGAGAACAAGCCAATCGTGAAAAGTATGATTTGATACCCTTCAATATACGAACTATATTTAATCATTTCAGTTAAATCTAGCTGCCAAACATTATCAAGCTTGGGGGCTATGATTTTTCGGGTAGGAAATTTTCTACGAATAGGTTTATGTAAAGTAGAGGTTTCTTCCCCTTCCAAATATTTTTTAAACTTTTTTATCGGTGTATGAAAACCTATCTGCAAACCTATTAAATCCTCCGTAGCTATTAGGTTCTTTCACGCTGTAACGATACTTATCAACTACATCCTTTGCTTCCATGTTGAATAATAACATAAATAAAACATTTCTTTATATATATATATATATATATATATATATATATATATATATATATATATATATATATATATATATATATATATATATATATATATATATATATATATATATATCCATAACCGGTGTCTCATCCTGAGTAAGGACCCCTCAAAGAAGGATGAACTTCTGCCCCGGAGAGAGGTAGCAAGATCCCTCAATTTCCCCCCTCCATCAGGAGGGTCATTGCAGATAGGAGCCAGGCGGACGCCGGGCCCACAGGTTGTATTTTGTTTTATTTTACTATTACCTTCACTTTGCTCATTCATCTATGTCTCGAGTCTATCTTTTCTGTCTGTCTCTTCTCCCTTAGTAGGGCGACTACTCCTCCTTCGGTCGGGAGATGTCGAGAGAAATCCGGGCCCTCTAGATATAATTGCCCTATCTGCCAACAACCTGTTGGATTGAATATCATCAAATGCATAAGATGCCACAAATGGGTACATAACTCAGGATATAACTCAGGCTACACCTGTACAATCTGTAACCCCCCCTCTACTATCCAAAATCCCGCCCTCCCAAAACTAATACTCAATCACTCAACATACTACAATTTAACATTAACGGTCTAACTAATAAATCCATAGAACTCAATCATTTCCTTAAAAAACATAATATTCATATAGCTATCCTACAAGAAGCCTCCCTCTCCCAAACCCCTCTCCCCCGTTCTATGGTTACGACTCCATTTTCTCCCCTTCTCAACCTCCCCAACATTCCCTCTTAACACTGATTCGCAACGACTTCCCATACCACAACACAACCCCCAACACCTCCACTCTATTCCCCGACACATTAATAAAATCACAATCCTCCTGAACAGGACCACTTATAACATCTTCAATCTCTATATTCGTCACCCCACCACCCCAAATCCCCCCCAAACAACCTCACACCCCCTATCAATATTATCCACATTTCCAAATCTTATTCTCGGAGGCGATTTTAACGCTCACCACACCGCCTGGTATAAAGACTACCCCTCTGACCCTCGCGGCAACCATATCCTTAACTAATTAGAATCCCTTAATATCCTCAATTCCAAAAACCTTCCCACCCGAATCCCTCCCCAAGCAAACCAATCCCCAACCCTGATAACACATTCTGTTCACCCTCATACATCACCGACTAACCTGGGATACCCTTACGACCTACACTCAGACCACCTCCCCATATTTCTTTAACCTTCTCCCACCAAACCCCAAAAAGATCACTACATCATTAACTGCAAAAAAGCCAACTGGCCAGCATTCACTGACCATATCGAAACCCATATAAACCCCCACCAATCCATGACACAACTTCTCTACACACCTCCATTATTCAATTAAATAACTTAATTATCAAATCTTCTAACTTACACATACCCAAAGGCCACAGAAAATCCTATAACCCCAAACTTTCCCCTAAAATCTGCCAACTCATTAAACAAAGAAACTCCCTTCGACAACTTAGACCATATACCCCACTCATCAATAACCAAATAACAAACCTCAATACCCAAATCACCAACCTCATAACCACCAACACCACCAATAACTTTTCAGAATACTTACAATCCAACATCTCACGTATTAATAATAAGAAAACCTGGCAAGTCATCAAAAAATTAAATAACTCTCGAAACAACTCCCTCCCACGAATACCCCTCCTTACCTGATAACTCCCTCCCTTCTCCAAAACAACAATAAGACCAACTTGCAAAACATTATGCTAACATTTCTCGCAAACCAGCCCACCCCAACAGGAAAATAAAAAAACTACTCAGAAACTCCTTAGACCACAACCCCCCACCCCCACCTTTTACAATGAAAGGATAACAGACACCATCAAAACCCTCAAAAATTCTCCAGCCACAGGATCAGACTCAAACCTACACCTAAAGCACCTCGGTGAAAAGCACTTCTCCTTATCACTGAAATTTTCAACAAATCCTGGCTACTTAACTATATACCCTCAAATCTGAGCGACATTCATACTACCAAACTCAAACCAAAGATTTAACTCCCCCTCACTCTTACCGCCCGGGTTCTTCTCCTCTCTCCTCCATTAGTAAACTACAGAGAAACTGATGGTAAACCAATCTCCCCTCTCATCACCCTTCCAGATTTCCAACATGGCTTTAAGCAACCACTCACAACCACAGCCTTGGCTCCCTCACCAGCATCGTAAGTGACTGCCAATCCCCATCCAGATCCATTCTCAGCAATCGACATCAACCAAACCTTTGACACGCACAGCTATAACATCTTATTTAAAAAAAGAAATTATTCAATCCCCTAGAAAATCACGACAAAATAGCTTTCTAATTTTCTCACTAACCGCTTTGTATGGGTTTCCACAAAAAACAATATATCCATCAAATTAAAATTACAAAACTGACGTCCACAGATGGCAATTCACTCTCCTCCTTCTCCTTCAAACACTCACCATGAATTTTCCCATCCCCACCACTGATATGAAAGCTTATCATGCACCAGATGATATCGGCCTGTTTCATAAACATCAGACGTAAATATGGCCACTCATCACACCCCAAGAATACCTACAATAATTAGAAACTTTGGCTGCTGTCCATTGAGATCATCTTTCCACCTCGATTCTTGTCATCTGACCCTTGACCATGCACCAATCTGTCACTTGGCTGTTCTTAAACAAACAGCCTCCCCCTAAGCAAGGCACAAATGTTGATTATTTTGCCTGTGACCAAAGGCACAGACCGTTCTCCCCACGTCAGCCAAATCATAATCATTGGCAGGAGTAAAAACATACTCCAGACCACTTTTAGCACAGCTTTGGTGGGCAGAGCACCCTTACTTACGCATAAACGGCTCCTCGGAACAGCGCAAAGCTGTATTGCGACCCATATTAAAGTCACAACAAAGAAATTGCCGATACTTTAAAGCGCCCTTGGTGTGCTGGATGCACTAGGCTACCCCCATCCGGCATCTGCATAACGGAGGACTGCATATCATTATCTCCGCCCTGGAGTGGTGGGGACTCATTACCAGAAAGCTCAAATCAACCACCCATGCGCCCAGTGTTCTCCAGCCTCTGACTGGACCTGCATCCACTATAAATACCATTCCTTCTGTTGTATATCTTACTATTAAATACAAATAACTTGACACTTCTTTATTGCTGACTTCCACTCCACAATTTTACTAGATAGAGTGTTTCCATGGTGAATGGTTTAACTATATTCTTGGATTATTTAGACATTCAATTCTCACTTTGGATATTAGTTATTATGTATGATTATATTCAGTCTGTGTTTCTACCTTGTTGTTTCTCATATATTTATTCTTACCTTTACTACTTTTTATTATGTTTGTGGAAGTATTGTTTTACTCATTGGAAGTATCAAGAATTACATTATTACTTACATTTATTTATTGTATTA
>JABUQX010045606.1:0-37500 GCA_015478945.1 Trachelipus rathkii
CTATTATACTATTTACACGCCCCCCTACTCTACCCTTATCTAACGACAGTACTCGCTATTTATACTAATATAATTATTAATTAATTATAATTATTTAATACTCACATACTGAGTATTATCTATATAATATTCACTAATATTATTGCTTCTAGTTAGTCTGAAGACGTACGTACATACTCTCTATATTAATGCATTAACTTTTATACTTATAAATTCAAATCACCTCCTATCCTATTATATCTCTTATTAAATCATACTCGGTCTACTAACTTTTATTCTTTTCAGTAACCTTAATTCTATAAACAAAAGTACTTATAATATATATATATATACTAAATAATATTTATATTACATATTCTATATATATACTACATATAATATATTAATATTTATATTTATATAATATAGTTAATATATTAAGTGAAATGAAGCTTTTAAGTCACGTGGATGTTATCCATTAGTGAGTGAGAAACTACTTACTATAGAAAGAGTAGAGTACGTATATAGCTGAGCGACGATGAAGACTAGGAGACTCGAGAGAATACGCACGCATAGACAGAAGAGAGAAGCAATGCTCTGAAGTGAGAGGAGTAGAGTCTATTATTACATATATGCCGTAGCAACTGAGTATGCTGCCGGTTGCTTATAGCATCTACAATGTAACTGATTTAAAATCTCAGAAATAAAAATAAATAAGGCAGTAATTAACTTGTGAGCTTTAACACATAGTCGCATCTCTGCGCTATCATAATAATCCGTTATGCCGTCTCACTACCTTAGGGGATAAGTACCTATATAATAAAAATGACAGTATGATCGCCTCAATAATTTACAATTTCTGCCATTACTCATATTAATTTCGGAATGGTGATACCTCAACCAATGTGTATATAAAAGGCATATTAAGCAAACGTAAAAATTAAAAAATCAAGGGCGTAGTATGTACTCACTGAAGGAAATAAAGTCTATATATGTCGAAATAAGCTGTACCTTATTTTTTTATTTTTAGAAACTTGTTAGAGACGGTAGTGTAATTTTAAAGATATCGAGTTAGTGCATTATTTTTTATCCAGGCTGTCTTTTCTTATGAAGATTGCAATGTGAGTCGTGTTATCTTTCTTGCAGTGTAAGATTTTTCTGAGACAGTACTCACGCAGATTCATCGGTGAGCAGATGGAGTGACGACGAGTGAGTCAGAAATTTTTCTCTCTCGATAGATGATTTGCAAGGTCATGCACGAAATCGTTAATGAATCGCACTCTATAGGAATTAAATCTCATGCGAAGCATTCTCTAGAACCCGGTGAATGATGTATTCATTTTGATTTGTAATTTTAAATAAAATTTAAATTGTATAAAAAAATATCTTATATAATATATTCTATTGTTTATATATTGATACTACTTTAGTACAGTCACCTCTTCATATAAGAATTGGTCTTCATATAATTCATTATTAATATATATTAGATCTAACATCAATCTAACTTTTACTCTTATTCAATTTCACTCTCATCTCTCTATATTTAATATATTAATTAATATCTCCCTTCTTATATTCATTTATTTTTTTTCATTATCTATTCTCTATATCTCTATCTATTTATATATAATCCTTAATATATAATTAATACTCTATATAATAAGTACTATATATTCAATTATTATTATTTACTTAATATATACTTTATAATTATTAATTATCCTCTCTATAAATTGATAAATTTAATTAAGTATCAAATTATTAAATATCCTAATAATATTAATTTTTATATTATATCTTCTCAATATTTATTTTTTCATCTATATTTACTATATATTAATCTATATTATATTTATATCTCCTCATTTAATTATATCTATTATATACTTTCTATATTTATCATACTATCTTTACGTATCTCTCATATTCACTCTATTCTATTATCATATATACTAATTTTATATATATCCTTATATCTATACTATATCTCACTTTCTATCGTATATCATTAATTACTATTCATATATATCTATCATATCTTCTATCCTATCTATATATTCATATATCTATATCTCATTTCTATGCTTCTTAATTATTTTCTCTTCTTTTTATATCATTTGAGCCACACTATCACTAGCCCTTATACATACTTTTCTATTACCTACCTTCTCATAATCTCTTCTGCTGCGTACCTGCTCTTTATCACATATATTTACCATATACTACTTTTTTCACCATTTCTACCTTTCTTCCTCTTCCACGCCATATTTTTATTACTAATACTCTATCTCCATTTATAATTAATATCATAAACATTGCTCATAAAAATTATATGCCTTTCTTTCTCTCTTATCTATTACTACTACTATATTTTACTACCCTTATTATAACTTTATAATTAAGTTCCATCTAATATATCTCAGTCATAAATCACTATGTATATAACTAATCTTCATATAATATTATACTAAGTATATATATATACTTCTAGTATTAACTCATTATATATTATTATAATTAACATACTCTAGTATAATCGATATTAACTACTACGATAGTACTATATGGTATATATTATTATCATAACTAATATATCTAATCTCTATACTCTGATACTCACTTCCCTTTATATGACTCGAACTATTCGCCTAGCTATATTTGACCCTCAGCTATTCATCCTCTTCTATCAATTCTCACCCTTAATTTCTAGTATACTTAATCCCTATGATACCTACCAGTATATACTACCGCTATACTCTCATTTCATCTGTCTATATATACATCATCTACTCATATCTAACTATATCGTATTCCTTATATTCCCTTACTGATTATACTGAGTAATACTCATATCTAAATCGTAGTATACATACTATATAATACATATAATATATATATATATAATCATCTTAATATAATAACTATATCAATATACTATACTACTATATATATAATATTTCATTAATTACTAATATATTCTCATATGTATTCGGACTATTAAATTTTTAAAATATAGGATATAACTATATATCATAAAATGTTACATAATTAGAAATTCGTTAAGAAAATACCTAATGCGTCTAACTATAACCTCATAGGTTAGACTATTAAACTTTAAACGTCCTTATATCTCATATAAAATAGAAAGAGAAATAAAACGTGTTACTCACCCCATATATGGATGCTATTTTAATAAATCTGCGTTAATTTTTATAATTGAATTAAATTTAATTTGATATTTATCATTTATTTATTTTTATTATTATATATTTATAATTTATTGAAGATGTCAGCGAGCAAGGAGAGAAACTGTGGGACAGAGGGGGACGATAAGTCTCTCATCCCGTCGTACCTACTAGATGGGACAGCGAGAACTCGTACTGACTCTTAGACATTATTACTTGGTGAGATTATATATAATCTTAGGGACTTATTAGGTGTGAATATCAAAATATAGTTTCTCAAAAAATTAAAAATAATCTTATTGGCAACCTACTATGTCGCTACACTTAATATTCAGTCACCTTTAGAACATAATCGAGAATAATAAGAATTCGATTAACTCAATCCGTCATCGTTCGATATATATCGGTAGTAGTACATCCTTATAAAGCGAAAGTTCCTATATATATAATTAAATATATAAGATATTATGAGTACTTATCTATATGCTATATAATACTAATATTCATATATATAATATGTATATATTATATTATTAGTTATATGTTAATACTATAAATACTTATTTAGTTCATTGTCAATTAGTATTTAACTTGTGAATTAAGTAACTAGTAGTCTTAATATATAATACTATTAAAATTACCACTATACTTTCGCGCTTCATACACAGCTATCTTATCATGATGTGCTGAATTAAAAAGAGGACACAATAAAAGTCACCTCTAAGTTCCAAGATCCAATAAATATTGAGGAAGTTATAACACGATTATATTGTTATGTTGTGATTTTCGGCGTATTCATAATCGATCGAATGTATATAATGTAAGATTACGCATTAATATAGACTGATTGTATAGTGGCATATAAATTTTTGTTCAACCGACTAGACGATTAGTAAGGTATGGATAATGAGTGCTACGATATCGAAATGACGAGATTAGATGATACACATATGTATTGTGAATATAATATTCGTACTCTCATACTCTAATAAAAATCTTCTTTCATAATTAAATAGTTTTTTTTTTATATATATTTTTATATTTTTGCCCTGTTAAATCCTAATAATATAATATTATGGTTTCAAATATACATATCCTGTGCTGGGTCAATATTGCTGCTAAATAGATTTATTCAGAGATTTAGATCATAATCCTATGATGATATTTGAGTAGTACATTTCAAAAATGTATTTAATAGTAATTAACTAATGTCTCTGTCATTTATATATAAATATATTTACAGGAATTATTACCTATATATATTAAAAGGAATAAGTAGCGATATCTATATATCTGTCACAATTTTAAAAAACTATATATATAATATACTATATTTATATATATATTATATTAATACTATATAATATATTAACGATACTAATATATATATCTAATATATATATATCATATACTATATATATAGAAACAGGCTGTAGACAGTGAGAGGGGTCATGAGGGGGTTCATGGGGATTTCAATCGCTCCGAAATTATTTTAGCGTATCAAATTTTTGATTACCTTATCTAAGTCTCTTAATAAGTGTAATAATAATAATTAAATTATGACTCTTGAGCAATAATTAATTCATATATAATAAATTTACTATATCTAATAAATGCGATTTTTAACTGAATTTTAACAATAATCATTTGATAAGGAATTAATATCTATAATAAATAATCAATAATAAATAATATAAATTCATTCTTAATCTCAATATTATTATTTACAACTCCTTTTTAGTAATCTAGTTTATATCATTACATTAATAATAATATAATAATAATAATAATATACTAAATATATTAAATAATTAAATAATAATAGATTATATAAATAAATAAAAAAAAATAAAGAAATAAAAAGAAAAATAATAATCAATTGAAGCAAGAGGATTATATACTGAAAAGACAAGTAACTACTAAATAATAAATGGTTAGTAATTTGAACTTGAAAATAATATCATATAATTAAAAATAATTCTATATATCATAAAATGCAACTAATGAACACTCAGACTAATATATGAGAGTGAAATAATTAATCTTGAAACCATCACATATAAGCAACTTAAACTATTTAGTGAATCACATGCAATACAAGTAAATACTTTATGAGTGATATTTTAACTGAGAGTATACAATCCGAACCACAACTCAAGTAAACTGAATCGTAAGTCTTTGTATATAAATACGAATAAAATTAAAGATCCTTCTAAAAAAAAACTTTACTGGTAACTCTGAAGCTCTATTATAAGACTAATTATTTACATACTAATAGTAACATCATAACAGATTTTTAAACATAAATAACAAATTCGCTTACAAATTCAAAATAATATTTTATTCATTATTTTACTTACCATCCATACTATATCAAGAGAATTAAATTTCACGACTTAATATGAGAACTCACACTTGGATCTTCAAGAAGAGTTTTCATATTTCTGTTTTTAGTCTCATATCGAAACAATGAATTAAGAGTATTTTGGTGATTAGACGGTGCGGGGACAATCGAGATAAGGAGACCATGTTTATTCAGTTTGTGTCCCGTCAATCCGACATTTAATTTTAGGTCAAATAATTAGCTGGAAAGTATTGATTTAATGTATCTATAAAATTACATTTTAGACTGGGGACTATAAATAATGTAAGATGTTTCCAAGCTTATTGGCAGATGAACGCGTCAGGTAGGGAAGATATTCTCAATTGTCACTACCAGATCTCTAAACAGAATAACAGGCCGCGGCAGCTGTACTCGTTAGATGGGATGAGCAGGTTCCAATACTTCTTCGACTAAATTCCACTTTAATGTGATGGCTATTCATTCCTTCATCTAAACTTAAAAATTTCTCTCTTCCTCCATAATCCCATTATAAGGATTCGATAGTGGTACTCGTGATTTCTCTATATTGGACTAAATCAGGCTAGAGTAACTAAGTGCCTATTAACGGCGTGGAAAATTCTCGTTTCTCTCGTTGGATTCTCATAATCTATTGTTTTCTACATCGCTAATTTCTTGGTCATGGCTAGCTGGGTGTACTGTCATCCTAGAAATCGTTGGTGGCAACTGAGGAAATACATTTCTTTACGACTCGACCAATAGTCTGGACACTTTCACAAATAATTACCGCAATAGTGCGCTAAACCTCCTATGGTTTATCTCTCTTCACTAACTTCTATGACAAATCTATTCCATCTCTAGTCCAATTATTCCTGTAAATACTGTTAAATTAATTTCTCCTCTAGTCGATCTGATCTATGTGTTGCTCTATAATACTCTCTTCCAACTGAAAAGGACTCATCTAATCATCTATCGGCCGCCTCTTCAACTATAATTTCTCTATGTCTCAATATTAACTTTAAAAGCATAATTCCCCTCGTCCTCCATAGATGTTGGATAGCAGATTCATCTATTGTCCTCAAATACGACTCAATTCCGACATAAAAAGGAAGCGTCTCTTAATAGAATTCCTTCTATAATCACCTTAAGCGCTTAACCTGTAGCCTTTCAACACTTTGATATTCTCTATCTAACGATTCTTTTTGTACAACCCTTCTCCAACTCACCTCTCTTGATCCTCTGGTAATATCTCATTCCCAGATTCGCCTAGTAATACAGGCTTAACCTCGTTGCATAACCGATAGGTCTATAGCTGGTCGATATAATATAATACATTCCAATCTAACCGATTTATGTTTTTGAGCTCTTCTTAGGAACTACGGGAGACTTGGGTGGTTTGAGCGGCATTTGACACACTCTCAAAAGCATTTATGATCAACTGAAGTCTAATGGCAATCGCCGTCAAATGACTCTTATCACTACAAGCATCCCCTCACTTTGGAATTTCCTTCTCCTTCTCTTTGCTTACTGAAATATATCTATAGCTTAATACTTTTCCCAAAATCTCCCCATTTCGGTTGATGTTTCTTGGGCGACTTCTTCTTCTCTTTCTAACTCTATCCACTCCTTTGTTTCGTCGTTATCCTCAGTGTTCTGATTATCTAATTAAACATCTTCCTACTTAATTATTCTGCTAAATAACTGTTTCATTACTGATTATTTTTCAAAACTAATTTTGAAGTTTTACTATACTCTGCCCCTCTAGGGACCCTACTCTAACCTTTCAATTCTGTCGGCGATGACATTGAACAGTTCCTTTCCCATCGAGTTTTCTTTCGAATAAAATTTGATTTAAATAAATTCTAATTCTATTAACTTCCCATCTTTTTACTTATATAATTGCCCCTCGTCTTAAATAATGCTTATTCGATTTTATTACTTCTCGCATCCTGCTTTGGCTATTTGTCAGTACCGTTTCAAAGAGGAACGTTCTTGATGACTCTTCGATTTTTATAAATAACTAAAAAATCTCTACGTTCTCCCAAAATACCTTGCTAACTCTTTCCTTTCAACTTCGTCAGGATTACGATAGTCAAAACAGGTGTAATTTCTTTCGTCTATCCATGTTGACAATATAAACATCCATCTTCGATACTTAACATGAACAAAGAAAATGTCTACGGATAACCTTCTACATACACAACGGTAATGCTAGGATATCATAGCGGCTCAAAGATACTAATGGATAGTTTGTGTCCAGGCTTGGACTTTCTCATCTTTTTATCTTACAGTTGCTCTCCGGTTCTTATATTTACAAAGGTCTCATCCGCCCATGTGTGAAGTAAGTACTGCCATCATATCTGGGGGGGCTCTAAATGGTTTCACCCGGCTTTATTGGCCACAGTGATACAGGAGGAACGGCAAAAAGGTCTATCTAAACCTGTATCTGTATTCACTTTCCAGCATTCACTATGATCAACCCTACTATGCTTGCGGCGCGATAAGTGGGTGCCTTACATTACTTTATCTCTTCATCCTTATTAGACTACTACTATCTTTCTTAATTATTTATTATATATTCTTACTTTATCATCTACTATATAACCATTATATCGCAGCGGCAAGTGCTATTCGAGGAGAACTTATCAACTTAATGCGTACCACACCTATTATAACCTTACGACACACGTCACCTTAATTCGTGGCACTAAATAGAGTATAGTTATCATTATCTGCGCATCCAGGAAGTATTTGAGTTATAAGACATTGAGTATACACTTCTCCTAGGATCTTATGTTTATTGACTGGTTGTGAAGCTCTTCTTTCCCACCAAGACGTCTTATAGTATATATCTGTATTATTTGATGAGAATTCTCTTCCATTATTCCTGGTTTCACTTAACGTTTTGAGTAGACTCTTTTTTATATAATTTTTTTTTTTTTATAATCTTTCAATATCAAAATTGTGAATTAGCAATCGCTTCGTGTATACACTAGGTATATATCTTACTTTTTATATATATAATTTATTTTTCTTTTATTCTCCATTTCGGCTCCTATCCTCATACATCATTTTAATGATATACAGTAAATGTGTGTGTAGTAAGTTTAGGCAGCTTCTCTATAAATAATTCAGCTGGTGTTAATTACTGGGTTTTATATTTTTTTATATATATATTTCTTTCAATTTTTTTTCTTTTTCTTCATATATATATATTCAACTATCACTTATATATTATTATTTTATATCTAATCATACACTATTATACTAAATCATTTATACTTACTAAATGGTAAAAATGGTTTTCAGCAAAGATTTCATAAAAAAACTGTTGGATAAATTTAACAGGAATATCTACTATTACTACTGTTAAAAATAAATCAATAAGAAAAAAAAATGTGAAATTTTATTATTTTAATTTAGTTTATATTTAATTTTTTTAATGTTTTATTTATTAAGTTTATAGAAAAATTTGGCTCAGCCTGGAGGAAAAATTGCTCGAATATAGAAAAGAATCCTTTAAATATTTGTATTTTATACCTTCTTATTAGTAAAAAAAAAAAATTTGTCAAATAATTAAATAAGAAAAAATAATCGTAAAAATCGATTACTCTCCTCGTTTCCATATATACCGGGTTCATCTTTAAAGCTAAAATGATATCAATAATAGATATTAGAATTACTTATATATAATAATTAATATATATATATATTTATCTATCTACATATATAAATATATTATATATATAGTATATGTATATATTATGATACTATATATACTTAGTATATATATAAAATAAAATCTATTATATATAATATAAAATATATATATAAATGATATATATATTATATATATCTAATATCTAACTATTATATATCTTTATATATAATATTTAATTTATCTATAATTAATAATTATAAAAGATTAGTATAAAATTTATATATAATCTGTATAAATTAAAACCGTATATCTAAAAGATATGTGATATATATAACGCATTATACCGGGCCAGTGTATTTAAAAAAAAAATAAATCTAACAAAACTAATAAAACAACACAAAAAAAATAAAACTAATGGTAAAAGGGAATAAATAATACAAAAGTATAAAATAAAAACTATATATACTGAATAATATATATATAGATTATATATTACTATATATACTATAATATAATTTATTACTTATATATATTATATACTATTTATTATAATATATCTATTATATATATATATATTATTATTATAAAGTTATAATGAATATATCTACATATCTATATCTATATATATAATATATATCTATACATATATTAATATATAATAATAATATAATATTAAATCATTATATAGTATATTTTATTATAAAATGATTAAAGATGTATTAGTATTTTAAATGTGTTTTTCCTACATATTAGAAATTACTCTTCACTTTTACTACAATCTTTGTTTTTTTTTTTTATAACATCTCTCTGCCATTAAAAAAAATTGAAATAAAAAAAAAAAAAAAACAAAAACACAAACAAAAATATAATATATTATATATATATATATATATAATTAATATAACCATAATAAATACAATGATAAACAAAATATTGAAAAGATATATAGGGGGTCATATAGGTGTATAAGACAGAAACACACAAAAAAAAAAAAAAAATATATACGAAAATACGAGAAAGAAATATGGCAAACAATTGGCATCAAAAAAATAATAGACAAAAAACACAAAAAAACGGTTTTGTGAATTCTTATAAAACACAAAAAAATAAAAAGGAATGTATATTGAATTATGGGCATCATTAACTGTGTTTATAAAACTGTCTTCTGCATGACGAATTTAGCATTTAAGACATATTTATGAAGAAAACATTTAATACAAATAAAGGAAATACTATGATCCGGGTCTTATTTGGTTTAAAACTTTTTTACGTTGACATTTTCCTAAATTTAGGTATGCCAGGCGAGCAAACAATAGAATGAGGAATATAAGTTTCGTTGCATTTTTAATAATTGTGACTACATGTCATAATTCGAAACGAGATTTTCGCCATATTTTAATAATTTAGTTGCAAAGTGAATGAAAAGACATTAAGTAAACCAAAAAGAAAGTATATTCAAATTCTAATATATACTTATACGACGCACAAGAATATATTGAAACCACATGAAAGTTTTCTAATTTATATGAATTTTGGGATTTTTTTATTCATACATTGACCGCGGTGATTATCACATTTCAGCTTGTTATTTTAAAAAATATAGTTTTAAAAGATTGACCATCACATATTACCGATGGGGCGGCAGGACCTGGGCTGAGAATAGAGGGTCGAACAAAAACGTTTTACGTATGAGAGCTTGAGAGAATATATTCTGTTTTATTGAAGCGTAAAGCGCGTATGGTATGCAACTAACGGTGGAGTTTAGAATAAGGAGGATTGTTTATTTAATATTAATATATTATACTAAATAACATAACTATATAATAAAAATAAGGAGATGACATATTTGTTTGTTTAATTACAATCCAAATATTTTGGAATCACTGATCGTTCGAATCAACTGCCGAGTAGTTAAAAAGGTCATAGTAGCTAAATCAGACGGCTATAGAACGATTTGTTGTGAGTAGTCTGTTTTAAAATCGAACCAAATATAAGTGAAATTCGAAAATACAGAGGGACTAAGGGATGGGCTATGCGTAGTAGAGGGGGTAGGAAAGCTAGTCACTTAAAGATGACAAACTGGATTTTCAAAATTTTTAGATTATAATAGAATAGCTTCACCAGCACAGATAAGGTAAGGCGAGAAAACCAATTTATATAAAAAAGAGTCTAATGATGGTGAAGTAAGTTCTTTTCATAAAACATGAAAGCTAATGGTGGATGATAAATCTTGAATAACCTGTAATCCCTAATTCATAAGCTTTCTGAGAGAATAGAACGACTTTGAGCTAAAGTGAAAAATCGATAGAAAAGAAATATATTTAACTCGTATTGTAGTAAATGTTTAGACAGACTAAAGTTAATAACTTGAGCACATGATAGAGGATCAAGAAGTTTAGGATAAAAGATCATGAAGTATTATAGGAAAAATTAAAATACGATATTTCAATCTTTATCTTATCTGCGATCGTGTCAAAGTTTCGAAAAGTAAGGAGAGGCATGGACAGATAGTAAGAGACTAAGGCGCGGTTCGTTAAACACTATGACATGAGTTTCCCCGGTAGGAGAATTTAATGTGAATGAGATATATTATTATCAAACTTATATAATAAAAAATACCATTTAATCCATCATCTATCTATAGGCGCGAAAATTATAATAGAGATAGAAGTGTTATTAGAAAATTGACTTACAACCTAAAGCAATGAAACAAATTAATATTATAACTAAATCAAAAAAGCAACTAGCATTGCTTCAGTAAAGTTAATATGAATTTAAAACTAACCCCTCTAATAAAATTTGAACATTTCTTAAATATAGTATATGGTTTTATAATTATATAGATTTATCTGAATGCATATATCGTGCGAGCACATTAGAGGAGGGTGCTGTATTATTATTTCTATGTCTGCAACTAATATCGCCTATTCCGCACTTCGTAAATGTCTTCTTGCTCACTAGCCCGTGCGCTCTATGTTATCTGCTAGCCATATACTCATGCAAAGTAGAAGATTTTCATGTGTGGTAGTTCCGACTCGCTTATATCACATAAAAGTAATCGCTTAATAATATTTTTTAGTCTATATATACTCTACCTTCATCCTCTAAATATTAGATATAAATCTTTATATATACATTTATTATATATATATTATATTTTATGAGCTGATTGAATAGCGTTGCATGATTATAACATATTTTAGTCTGAAAGTGTAATTTAATAAGGTAAAAAAAATCTAATAATCATAAAATATTTATGTAGAATGGATTACTATAAGTAAAAAAAAAAAAACAAAAAATACTGTTATATTATTTTTCTCATTTTTGGAAATCAATTTACCCTTAATGACTTTTTGTTTTTTTTTTTTAAACGGAGCCATGACATTAATGGGTTTGTCCTTAGTGATGGACTCTTAATGGTAGATGGATTCGTGTGTGACAGCAAATTAGCATGTCATCTGATGAGTTTGAGAGAAGATGAGTTGATCCATGGATGTTGGTGGTTATGACAGTTGATAATATTTTAATTTGATGATGTACTCCGTAATTGGTTAGATTTAAGGTCTAAATACAAAACATACCAATACGAAACAGAACTAATTGTGATATCCAACAACCTTACTAACTGGTTTTAAAAAACATCGTGAGACAACGATACACTGATGGGAAGCTTGACACATCATTTGTTAAAGAATATGGTGAAGTAGGAGCGTACGAGCGAAGGAAGAGGGGGGAGAAGGAGGGACCTGAAGAGGATAAATCCAGGTGTAAGGTTTAAAAGAATTAAAGAGCAAGCAGTTAATATTTTAAAGATGGTAGTGATGTCATTAAAGGAGATTGTTCTGTTAAAATTGAGTGCAATATGATGATGTGTTCATAGATAGGTCAATCGGGTCGAGCACTTCGTAACGAGTCTTAATACCTTCAAGATTAGAGTTCAATCCCATAGCATCACAAATATCGCTTATGATAATTATAATTAAGATTTATAGTATTATACTATATATTCTATTATTACAACATACTATATCTATATTTAATATATACTATAATTTATAAAATCAGTTTAATTTATTTTGATCCTTTAAACATATTTAGAAGATTCTATATATATATTATATATTATTATTATACATATATTATATATAATATTAATAAAAAGAATGGTCTTTTTAAGCATTTATATAAATATATTGTATATTTATTATTATTATATATATATATATATATACTGTAATATAAATATATTATCAATATATTATATTATAGTCATCTCTATCATATTTGATCGCAATAAATGTAAGTTGTTATATTTGTTTTTAATTTTTAATATGTTGTTAAAAACATTGTTGATTAACTAAAGCTTTTCATTACTTTCTGAAATTTTTTCATTCATATTTTATAATCTCACTGGTATAATCGAATTAAACATATTTTTTTAATGTTTAATAACATATTTATATAATATTAGTATTATATATATATTATTCATCTTATAAAGATATATAATATATATAATATTTATTATATATACATGATAATCACACATACCCCGGAATTCACCCATAAATTATAAACTGTACGTTACAATTAAAACATTCAAGACCATCAATAATGGAGACATTCTACTAAAATATTGAGGTCCTTCTGTTGCATAGCACTTTACTTCAACAAATTAACGACATGCGCCCAAATTGTGTTGAGTAAATTTGAATTGTGTTGATAAGTGCTATGACAGAAAGGCTCCAATATCCTATAGAATTTCTGTCCATTTTTATTGTCTTAATGTTTTAATTGTAACGTAGTTTTATATATTTTAGGGGTGATTCCTGTGATTTTATATTCTCTGTGGTTATACAGATTTTAAATATAGTATATATATTTTTCATATAATAAAATATATATAATATATATAATATAGATATTTATTTATATAAAATATACTATGTATATATATTACTATATAAGCTTCCATAGTATAGTTTATACCTATATAATTTTAAACAGTTACTATATACCTTATCTTATATCCGTAATTTTTATATATATAATATATATAGTCTTGTGTTTGAGCGCGCGTGCTTGGCTTGATAAATGGCAAAGAAGCTGAAAATATTTTCTCTACGATAAGAGTTTATTAATATTTAAAATAATTGTAAATCAATTTAACATTAAAAAAAATTTAAAAAAATTATTTTATTGTCTCCACTTTTATTCCCTTTACAATTTAAAGAATTTGCAATAGGAATAATATGAAACTTGTAACCTCTAAAAGAGAAAGAAAGGAAAAAAAAGAAACTGATGAAAGAAAAACAAGAGGGAGGTGAAGAAGAAAGAAGAAGAAGAAAATGAAGAAGAAGAAGAAGAAGACGAAGAAGAACGAAGAAGAAGAGAAAAGAAGCTAGAGAGAGATACTTAACGTTTGAGGTAAGAAGAAATGATTTTTTCTCTCGAGGCATTTGCCATTTATCATTTATAATTCCAACTTATTATTTTTCTTCCCAATCCTTTTTTATTTCTTTTTTTCTTCGATCTTGGTTTTTGGGATTTCTTTAGAGATTTTAGCATCCTTACTTCATATAATATATATTATTATATATATATATTTATATATATATATATATATATCTTTCAGTAGATATCATATATATATAATATATTATATATATATATATCATTTAAAGCATGGACCTGTAAAATTAGCTTAGACATACAGGCATGGCTTAAGGGAAATAAAGAAATAATTTTAGATTGTTAGTGATACCTGTGTAATTCGATAAATGAAATTTTTGTGATCTTTATTATTCTTCTATCACGCTACATTAGTATAATCAATTATTTTAATTTGCATTCTCCGAGCGAGCCAACGTGAATATAAAATTTCGCTAGTCATACGGGATGCCTTGCGGCAACCTCGGCGCCTGCCTTTTGAGAAGTCTTTAACATTAGTAAAACGTGAGCGCGGATGACATTACTTCACGGAAACTACTAAGAAGCTTACGATAAACATTAACAGCAAGCAATTCTTTGAGCGAGAGCTTTTTTTTAAACGCTTTTCGGGATCTTTCTCTTATGTTCGTTAATTTCCTCGTTATTCTTAATTTGAAGAAAAAAAATGGACGAAAAATTATGAATTTTATTCTGCTATTCTGTTCAGGGTTGCTATATTGGATATTTCATGGCCAAATATCAGAAATTTAAGCATTATGAAAGAAATGTTTCATTATACGGGTGTCCCAGAATGAAACGTCACCACTTCATATACGGGTACATTGATGGAAAGTTGGAGCATATTACTCTATACATGTATTCTTGTTAACGTTTCGTTACGGAAATACAGCTCACACCAGTCAATTGTATAAGATAAATATTGCAACACCTGCAAACTAACTACTAGGCGCAAGATATGGAAGTAGTATGTGGTTAAACGACAATAAACGAAATTGTACCTTCCAATGAGTCAAGCGATAACCTATGGAAGGGTTAGTTTACCAACATACAAGTGTGACGTCTCCACCGCTCATATTGTCTTCATATTGTCTCGCTGTAATATTCATGTATCTTAATATTGCATACGTTTTTCGATTCCCCCGCACGTATTCTAACAGGGAGTATGCTGATATTGTGTGCGTGTAGGGGTTGTGTGACGGGAATTCAAGTGAGGCGCCGCGTGCATATGCCCTGCTGTATAAAACGAGATGGTTGTCGCTTAAGTCTGTTTTCACGAGGACGTATCAGCAACTATGTGATACTAGGAGATTTAGACCGGCTGGCAGCGCGGATGGAGTTTATGCGATACTTCACCACCGCCAACGTACCCATGACATTCTCCGGATTTTTGACGCAAACCCGTAATCGAGTGTACTTAGAGCGGCGGCCAAACTTGCTGCTTCACGTTCAGCAATATGGAGATTTAGAACACTGCGTGGAATACCGACGCCATGTGCATATCATTTGCATTCATTACTGTGGAGCCACGGATCTAGGACGTCGACGGCGAGCTTCTTGAATGGTTTTCATCCGGGCAGCGGTGTAATACAAACAGAGCGTTTCCTAGAGTCGACTGGTGTGGAGGGACGATAGAGTCCATCTTTGCAGTAGAGTCTGGCATCTCCAACGCAACTAAACAGTCAACGTGTGGTGCGGCGAGGAGAATCCTTATGCAAATCAGCGGAGGCACATTTAGCCAGCACGAGATTATAATAGTAGCTATTGGCTGGGATTACTGGGTGAAATTTCTCGCCTGTTCTTTTCTTCTGCTTGAACGCTGAAACGGCCAACAACTAAATATAGCCTTCAATCCTCCACGGATATAATATAAATAATAATAAGTAATAATAATCATAGATAAATCATAATATATATAATATGATGAATAAAAGATAATAGATAATAATAATACCATTAATCTAATAATATAATGAATATATAAAACAACAATTACGATTATTGAATGATTATATATGATTATAATGACGAGAGGAAGCATGATAATTAGATTCAGTTCATATAATAATAATAGTAGGCTAATAACAAAGAAGAAGAAGGAAGATTAGATTTAACATTTTATAATGACACCTATGATCAAACAATTAATAATAAATCTTTTAATATCTATTATTTAACAAAAAAAAAAAAAAAATAGGAATTATGTAATTGGCTTCAAAATGATTGTTTCCTTAATTGTCGCATCAAAGTAAAAATTTTAATTTTAATGTAGAAAAAAAAATACGATGACAAAATGGAATCCGAATTTGATTGTTTAAGCAATTTTATAAATGATCATTATGACACGAATGATAAATTACTAGTTAGGGACGAGAACCCTGTATAAAGTAGGAAAAGAGGAAGCGACCATCATTCGAGTTTAGTATTTACGAACGAGAACAGATAAGAATAAATAAACAATCTAGTGTGTACTTGTTATACAGTTAGGGTAGATTAGGTTAGTTTATGTTAGGTTAGAGGACGATAGTTTATTGAGGATTCACAGTAGATGAACAGAATAATCCAAATATTGCTTAAATCTATATATATAAGAATGTATAAAACAAATAACCTTTAATTACTGGCTATTTAATATTGAGATGTTAGAACTTTCAATGTATTATCTTTCTTCAGGTCAGTTACCATGCGCTGACCGCAAAACCAGTTAAGTAACTATATGTACATATATTTAGTGTGTATATACTATCCTATATATTATTATTATATGATATTTTATATGAAGTGTATATATAAATATTTTAGGGTTATATTCTATATATAATATATTATTATATATATTATGATTATCGGATCATTATTTTAAATAAATAAAAAAATAGTTCTTTTTAAACCTTTGGAAGACGATTTTATAATTTGAAGATATTGAATACATTTGAAATATTGTTAAATTTAACTAGAACGATATTACCATATTGAAAAGAATGTGTTTTCATTGAACTGCAATGTCAAAAAGCAGAAAGAGAATTTATTAATTGTTTAGGGTGTCTTAAAATGAAAATTTTTATTTATGAATTTCAATATTATGTTTTTATATACCAAATATTTCATTAGTTGTGAACACATGTTTTAATAAAATTTGCTTAATTGTTAATAATTAGCCCGAAACTTTTTCTTAATTTTCACATATAGAAATGTAAGAAGATCTAAAAAGCTACGAATATATTATTTCTAATTTAACTTTGTAAATTATTTGGCAAATTCTTCCAATCATTGCGGTTTTTTACTGGTTAGATGATACAGCAATTTGAAAGTTAATTTCATTTCCATTGAAATGCATTAAAAAGCTGAAAGTGAATTTATTATATTTTAGATGTTTATAATTGACGTTTTTTAATGAATTGTCAATATTTGTTTTTTATATCAAATCTTACATTATGTAGTGAAAACCTGTTTTAAAGATAAAATTAAATTTATAACTTCTAAATTTCGCTTTTTCTTAAATTTTCATATTACAATTTAGGAACTCTTAAAGTACGGATTATTATTCCTAAATTTAATCATTGAAATTATTTGGTATTCTTAAAATTGAGTTTTCTAACGGTCATCTGTTTCAGCATTAATGAATAATAATGTGTTTTCATGTGAATGCTATTGTTCAAAAAGCGAGAGCGAATTTAACTATGATTTGTCAGGTGTGTCTTAAATTTTGAGTTTTTTTCATGGATCTTAGGATATTTTGTTTTTATATACATCTATATGTCATCATGTTGTGAAGAACTGTTTTACCATAAGAATTATAATTCATTACGCAGCTTTATTTATTAATTTACATTAATAAATTTAGAACTCTTAGTACGAATCTTTGTCCTAAATTGCCAGAATGTATAATAAGCTGTGGCCGCCATCAAAAATTGTAACCCAAACAGCAAATAATAGCATTATCATACACTAAATGTGTTTCTTGGAATGCATTTAAAAGAGCAGAAAAGAGAGAATTCTAATATAATTGTGTTAAGGTGTTTAATTTGAGTTTTGTAATGAAATTAATATTTGTTTTCATATCACAAAAATTTCATTTCGTTTTTAAAACTTCCTTTCAATAACACATTTAACTTCTAATCTACGGCTTTTCTTAATTTATCTCCATTACGAATTTAGACGTCTATAAAGTGATTATTTCCATAAATTAATATTGAATTATTGTAAAATCTTAAAATTGGAGTTTTTAACGGTATTTCCGGCATTTGAAAAAATGATGTTTTCATTGAAATGCAATTTCAAGCTTTGAAAAGTGAATTGTATCATAAATAGTTTTGATTCTTAATAATGGACTTTTTTTTTAATGAAATTTCACATTATGATTTATTATAAAGATATCAGCCAAACCTATTTACATTAGTTGTGAAACATGTTTTATAAAAAACTTTAAACTTATAAATTAGCAGTTTTTTCTTAAATATTTACCCCATTACATAAAAATTAGAATCTTAAAGTACACGCATTTTTGCCTAATTTGATCAACATTTTGAAATTATTTGGCAATACTTAAATTGAGTTTAAACGGTATTATTCCAGCATTTGAGATATTAGAATTGTGATTTCATTGAAAATGGCTACAAAGTTAAATCAAAAACAGAAAAGTAAATTAATTATATTTTTTAGGTGTTAGAATTGTCTTTTTTTAATGAAATTTCTAATGTTTGTTTTTGATACTCCAATATTATCATTAAATTTTAAAACCTGTTATTAATAAAAAATTTTAATTCTAAAATTACCGCTATTTTCTGTGAATATTTACATTATAAGTTGAAGTCACATGATTTTCATAAAATTTCAACATTTGAATTTTATGGTTAGATCTTAAATTGAGGTTTTAGAACGGTATTATATCTTCCAGTTATTTTGAAAAATATTGTTGTTTCATTGAAGATGGCTAATTCACAACAAGCAGAATAAGTGAATTTATATAATTGTTTTAGGTGTTCCTTAATTGCGTTTTTTAAATGATAATTATTTATTAGTGTTTATATATGCCAAAAACTAGTTCTCATCATATAAAGTATGTGAAAACGTTTAAGTAAGAAATTCTAAATTCTAAATTAAGGTAATTATTCTTAATTTTTCAATTAAACAGAAATTTTCTTATTTCCAATTCCGTCTATATAATTATGTTTCTGATATTTGAATTATTCTTGTTAAATTAATATAATTTACTGGAAATGAAACTTTTGAAATAATAATTATATTATTTCAATCAAATCAGATTTAAAAAGCAGAAAAGAGAATATTTATTAATTGTTTTATAGGTGTTTAAATTGACGTTTTTAATGAATTTCATTTTGTTTTATATATACAAAATATCTTTAAGTTTGAGAACCTGTTTTAAATAAAAAATTTTAACTTTAATGTTGTGATTTGCTTTAAATTTTCACATTACAAATTGTTAACTCAAAAGTAAGATTTTCCTAAATTTCAACATTTGAAATTATTATGTTCTTTCTTGAAAATTGAGTTTTTTAAACGTCATTTTAGCTTTGAAAAAATGGTGTTTGATTGAACTGAAGTTTCAAAAAGCAGAACAAGTGATTTAATGTAATCAAAGTTTTAGGGGTCTTAATATTGACGTTTTTTATAGAAATTTTAATATTATGTTTCTTATACAAGATAAAATTTTTCATTAGAGAAAAAGCGCAATTATAATAAAAATTTACTTTTAAAATACGTATATAGTGGGGTTGGCCGATATATACATTTACGAACTCGTAAAGTACAATTTTTCATAAATTTAACAAACTATTGAATGATTTTTACATAATTATTAATTAGGGACAATAATTTTATCGAAAAACAAGATAAAGATGTTTGATTATAAATGCTAAATTTAAAAATAGAGAAGCGAATTATTAATAGTCTTTGCCATGTAATTAGAATGTAGAAGCGATTATTATAACTGGAATTTTATCATATTTGTGTTTTTCATATAGCCTACGAATATTATCATTAGTTTCGTGAGAACTGTTTAAAATAAAAGTATAATTGCTAGAATTAGCCTTTTTCGTTAAATTTTCATCTACAATTATAAGTCTTTCAAAAGCTAGACATTATTTCCTAAATATTCAACTTTGAAATTAATTTTGGTAAACTCTATAAAATATGAGTTCTATTAAAGGCAGTAATTCATGATCATTGTGAAATTAGTCTTTTCATTGAGACATATTAAAATCTGGATAAAAATGGGTGACTGTATTTTAGCCAACTTTATTTGCTTCACTTTTTTTTTAATGAAAATTCTCAAATAGAATTTTTGGGCATAATCAAAATTATTTATTTAGTTGTGAAAATAGTTATTCATAAAAATTTTAACTTCTAGAAATTCGCTTTTTCTTAGATTTATCACATAAAAATTTAGATTCTCTAAAGAGGATATTTGTCCTATATTATCAGACATTTGAAAATTATTTATGGTAAATCTTAAAATTGAGTTTTCAAATTATTCAGCATTTGAAAAATAAGTGTGTTTCAATTGATTGCCATTTCAAAGCTGAAAGATGAATAATATTATAGTTTTAAGAATGTCTGCTTAGTATTGATTTATTTTTTTAATGAAATCTCTGATCTTTGTTAATTTTTATAATTTATAAACTATTAATCATTAGTTGTGAATGACCTGTTTAGTAAAAATTTTGACACGTTTAACACTTGAGCATTTTTATTAAATTTATATCACATTACAAACTTTAAGAAGGTCTTAAAAGTAGACGCATTTCTTTCCTATTTGCAACCATCATGTAAACTTATTCTAGTGTTAATCCTTAATTGAGTTTTTAATCGGTTTTCATCGCTTTTAAAAAGAGGAAAATGGAATTCTAATATAAGCATTTAGGTGTTTAATTGAACGGCTTTTTCATGAAATTTTCAATGAAACCCCTTTTATTTTAACAATGTCTATAAAATTTGAACTCTGTTATGATAGAAAGGATGTCATCTAAAGATTACGACTTATTCACCCCTCCTCCACCTCTTTGAATCGGTAGAGCTTGGTAGTTGGGCAACCTCCATTAGTGGGTTGCTACCGCCTGAAATTATTTGGTAAAAGCAAATTGAGTTTATTATAATCGAGTTTTAAGAAACAAAGTTTATCGTGTAAATTCATTGACATGCTATTGATCAATGCAGAAAAGTAAATTCTTATATATATTTGTTAGCGTGTCTGAAGATGCGTTTTTTAATGGAAGTTTAAGTATTGTTTAAAGTACAAGATATTTCATTAAGTTGTGAAATCATGGTTTATATAAAAGTAATTATTAAATTATATATCTTCCTTAAATTTTCAATAAAAATTGTAGAACTCTCTAAAGTACGATTTTTTTCTGAATTTCAACACTTTGAATAATTATTTGATATTTAAAATTGAGTTTTTAACGGGTATTTTCAGCATTTGAAAAATATATTGTGTTTCATTGAGAAATGCTATTTCAGAAAGCAGAAAAGTGAATTTATTAATAGTTTTATAGATGTCTTATTTTGACGTTTTTTAATGAATTTTAATATTTGTTTTATATGCGACATAAATACCAAATTAAGTTGTGAAAACCTGTTTAATTATCTCATATCTTCTAATATGCTAACTTCTCCAACTTTCACTTCCAAATGGAACACATTTAAAAGTACGATTTTTCATACATTTCAAGTCATTTGAAAATTATTATGTTAAATTCTTAAATGGTTTTTTACGACTATTATTATTGCAGTGTTTGACGAGCTTTTTAGAAAACTTTTGAAGATGCATTGTCAAAAAGTTGCATGTGTGAATTTATTAAATTGTTTAGGTGTCTTAAATTGACGTTTATTATGAATTTCAATAATTGTGTTTTTATACTACAGAAATATGGTTCATTAGTTGTGGAAACAATTTTATTAAGGAATTGAAACTTGACACTTACTGATTCGGCTTTTGTTAAATCTTTCAAAATTTCCTCACAGAAATACTTTGATCTTCCGTATGGACACGTGACATTTCCGGTGGGGTGAGATTCTTTTATGGGAAATACTTTTGCGTCTCCATAAACGCTGCACGACGACGAAAACACCATTTGGAACAACAATACTTAGAGATTTAATTATAATAAATGAAATATATTAGACTATTGGAAAGTAACCCTCCATTAGAATATGATGCTGAATTTTCTGCTACTATAAATTAAATTCACGACACTAGTGTGCATTTCTGATTTGAAAAATTATGGTTTGGATTTTGCTGTTGAAAACTCTGATGCAAAGTCATTTATGAGTCATGTCATTGTAAGCAAATTATTCATTATTTTTATTATTATTATTAATTATTATTATATTATTAATTATATTATTATTTATTATTTCATTAGATTATTTAATTATTATTACATTATTATCGATTTATTTATTTATTTAATTATTATTATTAATTATATTCATTATTATTAATGAATTTATTATTTATTTATAATATGTATCTTTTTCTATTATTATATGATTGATTATTAATTAATTAATACTTAAAATAAATTATATTATTTATTAATAATTATTATTAATTATTTAATTATTTATTTATTATTTTTTATTTACTATATTATCATCATAATTTATTACTTTTATTATTAGTGTCAGCAAGTAGAGTTAGTAGTTAGAGTCGAGCACATAATAGTAGCAAGTACAGTAGTATAACTGTATAATCTATTAATTGATATTTTTCAATACTATTTGCTGAAATTAAGTTAAACCACTAGCTCAATATAGATGATCTGATAGCATTTTTCTTCTCATGTTCTCTCTTTCATAAGTTTATTAAACTATTTTCCCAAAGGCAATATAATTTCTACTAGACTAATTATATTAATCAATAATAAATAATAATCTGTTTTAAATAATAATTAAATAAACGAATTAATAACAATTTATATAATATAATTAGAATACATGAAAAAATAAAATTTCATTAAATTAAAAATTTAAATCAACAATACTATCGCTTAATCGTAAAATGTAGAAAATAATAAATAATGAAATAAAATTAAGAAACAATACTCTATAATGTTTTTCCTAGGAGTTTCTCTCAAATTCTCTACTATGAATTAAATTCTAAAATAAATATAGTTTTAATTAACATTTGAATGTCTTTACTAATAGCTCTAAAGACGTTATAACATTTCATATTGTTAAAATTTTCTATTATGTTTGTAAGTGAAAAATTGACTTGTACTATAAAATGGATGGTATACAATTAATGGTAAAGGAGAGTACTCTTTATCGAATAACTAAGTTAAGATCTTCAATTCCCGTTTTTTTTAAGCATCTTTAAGTCTCACTCCAGCGAGGTTACATACCTCCAAATCTGGAAGGATCTGAGTCAAAATAAAACGAGTAACGAATTTTTAAACAAAATTATTTATGGAGAAATTAATGATAACTGAAATTAGAATATAGATTACATCAAAACATGATTGGTTTAATGCTAATATTTTATCTGTGTACAAAAATAATTGGCAATCTATTATTATGTTGATACAACATTCTCTATAGAGAGTTTCTTCAAAAGTGCAATAGCTAATAGTTAATTTAAAAGTTACCAAATTTCAAGATTTAAAATATTTTCAGAAAAATTATCCACATCATTTCTGTTAAGCTGAGCAAAATGGAAACCGACGTTTACGGTTTGTCTTAGTAAATGAAGATTAGTTACTAACTTATTTACAAAATGTAACATATGGAAATCAACATTTTGAACAATACTTTAATAGTAATAAATAGTAAATATTTACAATAGATTTAATACATTTATCTATTTTTCCCACTTCTTTTACCTCATAGCTTGACAATTAAAATATTTAATAAATATAAATTATGTACCGCAAGTTCACTCTCGAGTTTTAGCGAATAATTTGTTGTAGCTTTTCCTTATTAATGCAAAATATGTTAATAATTTCTCAATTTAACATCTCTAGGAGAACATAAAATAATGTATATTATAAATATCTAAAAATACTACTATATATAATATATTATAATTATATATATATATATTATATATAGTATATTACTTATAATCCAAGCAAAATACGCTTACATATATGACAAGCAATAAAAACATCTTGCAAGGACTCAGGGCATAAATAAGTTTCGAATTAGAATTTCAGTGTCATGTGTGTGATGTAGTAGGTGATGTGTATGTGTGGTGTATATGTTGTTAAATAACTTACAATAATTGATGGATGTGATGTGCAAGAGAGAGACGAGAGGAAAGATAACTTTGTATGAGATGAAAGATAACCTAAGAGCAGAGATCGATGAGGCTAAATAAGTTTATAGGAAGTTAATACCAAATAGAAAGGATGAAAGCTGTGATGAGAAGAGAAGATTAAAACGTCTTAAAAAAGCTACACAATTGCGTCTAATATTATAATTATAGCCAGAAACAGTGATTCTTTAGCTAGAAATAGAAGATCGTATTACTTACCCGCATCGAGGTCAATTTTGAATTAGTGCTTGTACGAAACGGTTCTTACCATAAGTAAAAAGATCGGCGTCTTCATTGACCTTCTAGACATTTTTACTTGCAGCCGAAAGTGAATACGAAATCAAATTTTGTTAGCTCTAATACATAATATAAGTACAATTAATCAATAATAATAATAATTAAAATAATGTATAATCTATAAATAATTAATATTAATGAATAATGAAATAATAATAATAATAATAATAATATAATATAATAATATAATCTATTAATAATTATCTATGATTACTCTCAAAGCCATTTGTGTGTGCATATAATTGAATGAACTCAACATAATACGATAAAAAACAACCTAAAATAATGAAATATATCAAGGCTGATTACTTAAAAAACATATATATATTGTTATAATGTATATTTAGATATGGACTTATCAGAAGACCGCCTATATCAGCACCCTAATTTGACATCGATCCGGCATCCGCTCGCTTCACTTAACTAAACTCGCATCCGAGTCTCTTTGGAAAAAAATGAGGAATGTTGAGTGTTCACTACAATTGATTAAATGCATAAAAATAAAATATTATTTGAATCTTAGTGATGATGAACAGATTGAAGTTGTGGAATAACCTATTGAATATAAATTTTCGATTTTGTTCTGATATAGTATTATTATATATTATATATGTATATATACTTATTCATAGAAATATATATAAATAATATGCATATATATATAATATATTATCTATTATATATATATATTATATATTATATATATATATAGGTATATTATAATACTATAGTAATATAGTACTTACGTGTAATTAATATATATTAGGCATAATATACAATATATTAGTATATAAATCTATAATATATAGATCGCATATTAAGCAAAGGATATAAGTTAGTTATATATATATAGTATATGTCACGGTGATAGATTAAAATAATAATAAATCAAATAGATATATATATATATATATATAATATACGTATTATATAAAGTACTATATTAATTATTACATTTCTATAAAATTATTATAATTTTAAAAAATAGTATATTTATTATAAATATCATGTATATATAATTATATATAGGTATAATTAATATCTTTCATGTTCATGTCATGTTCCATACACCATCAACGTATAATACTAAAATTAAATTAACTTATCTTTTGTATAATTATTATATTATTACGTAATTTATTAATATTATATAATAAATATCATATAATACTATAATACCATTATATTACTTAAATTATATTAAAATAATATATATAATTATATAATCTATATATATCATATATCATATAGTAATATATAGGGTACCCCTTATATATATATTATTTGTCGTTCTTTATATTTCTAATTTTTCAGTTTCAGTGTCTCGCTTGTATTTATTTGTATCACAACATGCACCAATTATTATCTCCAGAGTAATCCCTTCCTGCCTAGTTCTCGTCTCTTTTAGCAACTTCTCATTTTTGGTAGCTGACCTCTTTCCAGAGAGTCCAGAGTCCTCCACCGACTCCGCTCATCTCTTCTTCGGTCTTTTCTACGCCGTTGTCTTCTAACATGGCCCTCTGGTATGTCGCATTCCCATCTTTCTTTTGACTGGCATTCTCCTTTTACCTGCTTCCATTCCTCTCCAGGTATCATTATCCCCTTACCATCTCAATTCTCCCCACATACCATTCGTTCATTATTTGAGTATCAACTTACTTGCTTCACCCCCTATAAGATCTTCTTCATAAATTACTTATATCCCGCTTATTATCGTGTCTCTCCTATGTCTTTCCACAATCCATGTTACTTTTTTGAATACCTCAATCTCGCCGCTGTTATATCAAATTCTCATACTCGGCCTCTTCTTCTCGTTCTCTGTCCATGTTTCGTCCGCTCAACGTACAGCGTCATTGAGCTCGAGAGTCAGATGGTTCCATTATGTGTTAATCCTTTTTGTTAAACCTACTTACTTACCCGATGTTTCTAACTCATCATGGGAGTAATATTACGCTCATAACTAGATCATACTTTCCCGTACTATTGACTACTCCTTCCTCTATTTCCTCCTCTTCTTGTTATAAATACATCCTATCGATGGTATAATGCAGTTTAATTTTAATTTTGTCTTCGTTCCTCCCCTCTCACCTCCATCCTCATCCCTTCCTCATTTCCTACCGAATATTGTTTAATACCTGTTCCTTTCTGTACGGTTATCTATCCATCATCCTGCTTGTCTCTTATCTCCTCCGCCAAACTCACACCTCTCGTAATCGTCTCTCTCTCTCGCTGTCGCACATGCCCGATCGGTCCGCGTATGCCATTTAGTTTGTTCCCCTTCCAAATTCTCCCAGTCTCTCCCCTCACTTTCTTATCACCACGGTCTAATTATAATATAAACAGCAGTGGCGGATAACACACTCCTGCTTCACTCTGTTGTTTACCTCAAACATCTATCGTTCGTTCGCACTCATGTCTGAAACATTACAACTGTATTTCTCATAATACTTTCTATTTGCTCCTTCTTTAACTCTACCCTCTCACTCCTAATTCCTTCTCCATAGCTCTACAGAGCTTTTTTCCTTGGCACCCGAATCAATGCCTTTTGAGGTCGATTAACGCTACCAAAGAATCTCTTGCCAATTCTGCATTCTTATTCCCGAGACCCATTCTTACGTCGTTTTATCTTCCTCTTCCTATCACCCCGTACTTTCTTCTCCGAGTCTTCGGCTCTTACCATATCTCTCTCAGCCCTCCTCTAAAATATTCTTTCGGTATATTTTCTCGCCAGATGGTCCTATCCACTTGACCACACATACCCTTATAATTATTACAGCCTTCCTGCTTCTCCTTTACCTTTATTATATCCGTGAATATTTTTTGCCTTTGGCCCACCTGTCCCGGGCACCTTTCCCTGCTCTAACATTATGAGGTTCATATTCCAACTTGATATTACTCCTCTTCTCAAGTCCTTCCCTTCCTCACCAACTCCACAGCACACTCGAACTCTCTATACTATATATCTCATCATTCTCCTTCATACTCTCTCTATCTGCTATCTCTCTACTATCATATATATATCTATATCTTACTCTCTTATACTATTTTCATCTTACTATTTATAATTACTCTCCTTCTTACTATAACTATATATATATACAATATCTATATATATTTTATATATATACTATATATCTATATATATATCATCATCTCTCTTATCTTACCTCTACTCTCTCTTCTCTTCTCTTCTCTCTCTCTTACTCCTCTCTCTCTCGTCATATTCTACGTTTTTTTTTGTTTTTTTTTTTTTTTATAACCACCAAGATATATCTTATTTTTTTTTTGAGATTTACCTTACTTATAAGAAATATGACCTACTACACTACTATATACTACTACTATACTACTACTTATTAACTTTAACTTACTATAAACCTACTACTATTCATATAACTTTAATTAATACTATCTAACTCATAATCAAATTAACATAATCTATTTAATATTTAACTAAGCATTTTTGATATAAATATATTATATATATATATATACTATTTACTTATTTTATATTTATTCGAAATTTATTTTATATATTTATACATTTACAATCTGGCAATTTTTTTACAAACTCAATTTATTTGATTTTAAAATTATATCATATATTTATTTTACTTTTATAAATTGATGTTTCATACTTTAACTTATATCTATTTTTTTTGCTATTTTTACTTTTTTATAAAAAGGTTGAAACGATTTCTATTAAGATCATAAATTTATGCTTTATTTAGTTACGAATAGTATCAAGTGCAATACATTATTGATAGCGAATCCGGCAACTTTTGGATTTCTGAATATACCGCAATCCGAATCTGATGGGTGTTAGTATAGGAAATTATCTCGTATCGAATCGAATTCTCCGAATAGTATCCAGCACCTTCGTGGATTCGTGTGTGAGATCCTGAATCCGAATTCCTGTGTGACGTGAAATTAGTCTTCGAATCCGAATCTCGATATCCGAAACCATATAAAATAGCATATATACTATTTAATTCTAATCAGAAGTACGTACAATTCTAGGCATATCGAATCCTTATCTCTCAATATGTTTTTTTACAAAAATTGTATACTCATCTACTTGTTGTTGGAATCCGTTCTTTTTGCCCCCCCAAAAAAATTCCATTCCTACAAAGCTATATAATATAGATTAAATTGTATATTTTTCATTTAAATTTTTTTTTTCTTATAGCTATATATACTGATATATAATATATATATCTATCTATATAAAAAAAATAATAACTTAATTTCTATAATTATATTATAATAATATAATTATTATATATTCAATCGTGTACGACTTAAAAGTAAATCATTTTATTTTATTACTACTCTAGGATATAGCCTTACTATATATACCTTATACTATTAATACTATTTAATTATAAATAATCTGATTTATCATATATTATAATAATATTATATATATATTATTATAATTATAATATATATAGTAATTATTAATATATATATTATATATAAGATATATATTTAATTAATATATATATATATATATAATATTTAATATTAAATTTATATATTATATATATATATATATACTATATATATTATATATAAATATATATAATATTAATATCTTAATTAATTGAATATATATAGTATATTAATTTATATATATTATAATATATAATATTATAATATATATATAATATTATTTAAATTATAATCATTTGAATATTGTGATATATTCATAAACCTATTTCTCACATTAATAATATACTTTTGCTAATAATTTTAAAAAAAACATCTTCTTGACTTTCACTTTAATTTATTTAATCTTTCTCGTTAAACTGACATATAATGTTAGCATTTAATACAGGATACTTTCGTCCGTCTGGCAATCAATGACAAGACGTATAAAACTGTATATATATAATCACATTTCATACCGATTACAAATTAGCTTAGGTAAATTCCTTTACAGATTCCACTAAAAAAAATAATGTATTATCCTAAAGGTTATTGTCATTCACTTTATAAAATTCTTTTATTATTTTTATATTCATTATTATTTTTATCAAATAATATTATAATTTCATTTATTATTTACACTAATTATATGAAATATAGTATTTAAATCTTATATATTATATATATAATTATATATATATATATATTATATATTATATATATATAATATATATATTATATATATATATATATCTATATATATATATATTATATATATATATACATATATATATATATTATAATATATATATATATATATTCATATTATATATATATATATATATATATATTATATTATATAATATTATATAATAATATATATATATGATATATATATATATTGAAGGAGGAAAGTAGTTGTCTTGAGAACCACCTTCATAGAGGGATGTTTCGATGTTGAAGAGAGGAAGCGTTGTCATGATAAGAGTTGAACGGGTTTCCTTCCGGAGGCGCTTAAGAGTTCTATTCAGTAGTGGGCTAGCAGGCCTCCTGCCCCAGGACGGCCACAGAACTCCCACCCAGTGGCAATGCCGCGAGCACACTAGCACACTGCGCTCTCCGGACCTGGATGGAGACGTCGGCGTAAGTAGAGCGAGTAGCTTCAGGTGAGAGCCAGGTGTGCCACACATTAGGTCCACTGATAAGGCTTCGACCCACCTGGTACCTTACTTGAGTTGGTCCGACACCGCAGTGAGAAGCAACGGTACAGGCGCACAGGATGACCGACCAGAAAGTAGTGCCCAGTAGAAAACATTGATCTTGATGTTGCTTGTGATATTCGTATGTGCCACTCCATTGCACATGTTCACTCTTGGGGTCACCAATTTGAACGGGGTAAGTGAGTGTCTTGAGAACCACCTTCAATAGAGGGATGTTTAACTGTATGAGAGCATGAAGCGTTGTCATGATAAACTGGCGTTTACTTCCCGAAGCGCTGCTAGGAGTCATCAGTGAGAACTAGCAGTCCTCCCTGCCCAAGACGCCACAATATAATATATTTATATAATATATATATTTATATATATATATATATATATTATATATATATATATATATATATATATATATATATATATATATATATATATATATATATATTTATATATATTTTTATATTATATCATTATGCACAATCGGGGAACATGGGGATTATATTTTTAAGATTTATTTTTCTCTTTTAAATATTTTAGAGTACTAGTTTAGATTTAGTTGCCACGGGATAACGGGTTTTAAAATAGAGATGGGAGGTTGTGAACATATGTGTTCGGTCACATAAGATATATTACACCAATTACTACAGGTATGAAAGTATGCGCATTTGAACACACACACACACACAACACACACACACACACACACACCACACCACACACAACATATAAGTATATATTATAGTATATAATAACACATAATATATATATATATATTATAATATATATATTATATATATATATATATATATATATATATATATATATATATATATATATATATATATATATATATATATATATATATATTAAAATATACTATAATATATATATAAAATATATAATTATATTAATATTCATATATATATATATATATATATATCTTATAGTATACTATATATATATATATATATATATAGTATTATGTATATATATATATATATACTATATTATATATAATATATATATATAATATATATATATATATATAGTATATATATATATATATATATATATATATATATATATACTAAATGACGTAAAAATTGGACTTAAGTTAAAAGCAGGATCTAATTAAACATTAACTGGTATTAATAATCTAACATAGCTCAAAAAGTAATAATTTATTTTATTTTAATTACTCCAATAAACAATCTTCAGACCTCTCCATGGGATTCCCTCTTTCCCCTACATTAGCTAATATATTTATGGAACTGTTAGAGCATAACTACATACTACCTTACATTCAACATCACAACACCACTTGGCTACGCTACGTCGACGACGTATTTGTAGCCATGCCCAAACAAAGAAACTTCAATGAACTCTTCAATTTCATCAATCAGCTACATCCCTCTATATCTTTCACCCACGAACTTTCCAAACATTACACCCTCCCATTTTTGGACACCCTGTTAAATTGGCGAAATTCCACTTAAATCACTTTTTCCGTATACAGAAAACCCTCCTCCACCCCCGCATATATACATTGGTTCTCGTCCCATCCAAAAAATATAAAAATTGCTACCCTTACAGCCCTATGCATCAGAGCTTTCAGAATATGCTCCCCCAACCACTTAGAGTCGGAAACAAAATACTTATTTTCCACCTTTTCAAAACTAAAATATCCCTCATACATAATCAATAAGGCCTACCAAAAAGCTAGACGAAATTTCTACCACACAACCCACACAACTATAAAAACACATTCAACTTTTTTACCAATTCCTTATACCATGGATCCAAACATTAAACAATATTTTCCCAATTCCATCACTTTCACCCAAAATAATACTTTTACCATAAAACACTCCCTGAAACCCCCTACATCAAAAGACCCCCAAACTCATTGCATATACCAAATCCCATGATCCAGCTGTCCTGAAGTAAACATCGGGAAAACAACAGACCTTCAAAGAAGATTATATCAACACAAAATAGACCTCAAAAAAGACATCAACAATTCCACCCTCACTACTCACAGATCCCAAAAAATTATAGCATTAACATTCAAAACACAACCATTCTAAAAAATACCAACAACACTCAAAAAAGAAAAATTGTAGAATTAATTTACATACATAATACAAAGAACTTCAATAAACAGCCCAGTGAGTATAAATTAGATAATTTGCAAAATGCCATTATTCTTGACTCAAAATATTTCAAACAATTAAAAACAGATATAACCAACCAACTGAATTCATTGCCTACTTCCAATTCTTCGGGATCAGTCATAGTTTTTAGCCACTGACTGAATGTCAGGTCATATGGACGAAGCTCTGTAATTAAAATAAAATAAATTATTACTTTATGAGCTATGTAGATAAAATACCGTATTGTTTAATAGGTTCCTGCTTTTTAACTTAAAGTCCAATTTTACGTCATTAGTAAGATATATATTATATTATATTAGTATTAATATATATATATATATATAATATTAATATATAATATATATATAATATATATTATAATTATATAATATATTATAACTATATTATATATTATATAGATATTATACTGATATATATATATATATATATATAGGGAGGGATTGGAAAATTTTGGCTTCTTTATGGTGAGCAGAGGCCTATTATAATGAATGATGTAGATTAAACCATATTGAAATGATGGTTTTATTCACAAAGAAGAAGTAACAAGTCTTTGTTGAGTTGAGATTCTCTTTCTGTTCGGAATGCTGCAGGTAGTTAAGGATTTTTTCGCAGTTTACTCCTTGCCTGAATCTTCTTTTTGAATTCTTGTCAATCGAAATTGAATCCTTGCCGAAAAGCTGCGTTTTGAAGTTGCAGGAGTTCTGGAGAGAGTATGTTGATGAGATCGTATTTCAAGATTGATCCTCTTCTCATTGACTTTTTTATTATATTTTTTGATATGATTATCTCAACAGAAGGGTTATTATTATTTCATTGACTTGTTCAATTTTGCTAGCTCCAATTTAGCATAAGTACGAACATAAATTAAAGATTTTTACAAGATTGTTATAATGAATACTACATTACTTTCGGTGCTAAAACAGCGAGTGACAAGTAGGTATATATAATAGATACAAGATATAAAAAACTAACCTTCATTTAAATGGTTATACAATTTGTAGCCCATTAACAATGCGCACAATAGACATTTTAATGGGTAAAACGAATAATAAAAATACATGAGAGTAAAAATACTTCAAATTGCACAGCATATTATTTGTCGAAGACAAGATTATAACATACAAACATTTTGAAGGCAAAAATAGTATACGTGAAATGCAAAAGAATATTAAATACAAGCAATCTGGTTACATCTGAGATCTAAACATATATACAATATTGAATATATAAAAATAATACAATAATGGTATATAACAGAAAATGAAAGGGGCATTTAAACACAAGCATATTTGGTTATTTCCGTTAGATATAAGCAAACGATACAAACATTTTTAAAAGAATAAAAATACTAAAATACGCGAGTAAATTTATATTAAACAATTCTTGATATGGAACAATTGAGTTTCACAAGTTAAATAGGCACATTGATCGAACGTTTGATCCAAGGAAAGGTCCAGTACGGCGCTTCTAATTTACATGATTTGATCATGGGCAGGGATATAGTTTTTTGAAGGGGTAGTTAGAAAGAAACATTGCTACAAATTAGAGGCGAAGGTGCTTGAAATTTAGGTCCTTCATTGAAAATTTATAATAAAAGGGAGCTGGGGAAATTCTATATTTGATCGGTGTATTTTCTGAACAAGAATTTTCTAAATTCAAAAAAACTTCGAAGTTCAGACAAAGTTTAAGTTTAAAATTTTTTTTAAGAAAATGTTTTTTCAGAAATATACACGATTGCAATAGTAGAATTTCCCCGGCTCCTTAGTTATGAAAAAATCTTCAATGAAGGACTAATTTCAAGGCAACTTCTGCCCACAAGTATGTCACGCATGGTTCTTTCGTAACACAGCTTCAAAAACTATATGCCTGCCATTGATCACATCATGGAAACTACATTAGAAGCGCCGTAACTGACCTTTATCTTGGATTCAACGTCTATCAATGTGACCTATTTAACTTGTGAACTATTTAACTTGTGAATAATAATTGTTTTATATCAATAATTATGTATAAACATTTTCAGTATCTTTTATGGCCGTTTAAGTTTGTATGTTTGTCTTATATATACGGATATTAACCAAAATATGCTATGTGTTTAAATGCACCTTCATTTTCTGCTATAGTATAACAGTTATTGTATTTTTATATATTCAATATGTATATTATGTTAGATTTCAATTGTAACCAGATTATGCTTGTATTTAAATATTTTTGCATTTCACGTTACTATTTTGCCTTGCAAACTGTTGTATGGTATACTTCGTCTTCCGGACATAATAGATATGCTTGCATTTGAAAGTATTTTTACTCTATGTATTTTTTTATTATTCGTTTTACCTCATTAAAATGTTATGTTTGTGCGCATTGTTAAATGGCTACAAATATGTATACATTTAAATGAAGGTTAGTTTTTATATCTTGTATAATTATTATAACCTACTTTCTCACTCGGTGTTTAGCACCGGAAGTAATGTAGTACTTCATTATAACAATTTGTAGAAAATTTTAATTTATGTTCGTACTTATGCTAAGATTTGAGCTAGCAAAATTTTAGCATAAGTCGAAATGAAATAATATATAAACCGCTTCCTGTTGAGATAATCAATCAAAAAATATAATAAAAATCAATGAATGAGAGAGATCAATCTTTGAAATAGATCTCATTCAAGATACTCTCTCCAGAACTCCTGCAAACTTCAAAACGCAGCTTTCGGCAAGGGAGGTAAATTTAAGGAATCTCGATCGCAAACTTTCCAAAAAGAAGATTCAGGCAAGGGAGGTAAACTCGCGAAAAATTCCTTAACTACTGAGATTTACGAAAAAGAAAGAGAATCTCAAGCCTCAACAGAAGGGACTTTTGTTACTTCTTTACTTTGTTGAATAAACCATCATTTCAAATATAGGTTCTTAAATCTACATCATTAATTATATAGGGCCTTGCTCACCAAAAGAAGCCAAAAATTTTCCAATCCCTTCCCTATATATTAATATATATATTAATAATAGTATATATATATATATATATATAATATTATTATAATATATATATATATATATATATATATATATATAATATATATATATATTATATATATATAATATATATAGATATTATTATATATATTAATATATAATATATTAAACTTATTTGGATCTAATTACCACAAGTTTTAGTTCAAAGCAGGAACTTATGTAAACAAAAACGTGTATTATTAATCTAACATAGCTCAAAAGTATAATTTATTTTATTTTATTACACGGCTTTCGGCACTATGACATGGACTTCAGTCAGCGTGGCTAAGAAACATGACTGATCCGAGAATTTGGAAGGAGGCATGAATTTCAGATGGTTGGTTATAGCTGTTTTAATGTTGGAAAATTTCGACCATAAAAGGATCGAGTTTTGTAAATGATCTAAGGTAAATTCGCCTTTTTGTTTATTGAAATTTTGGGTATTGTATATGTAAACGGATTCTATGATTTTCCTTTTTTTTGTATTGGTTGCGTTTTTAAGTATTGTAATATTTTGGGTGTTTATGCGATGGTTGTATTGAGATCTATGATTTGTGAGGGCTGAATTTGTATTATCTTTTATGAGGTCTTGTTTGTGTTGATATGTGCGTCTGTTAAGGTCATTTGTTTCACCGATATATATGGAAGGGCAGTCATAACAAGGGATTTTGTAGATACAGCTGGTTTGAGGGGGGTTAAGTGTAGGGGGTTTCAGGGAGTGTTAGGGTGAAAGTAGTTATTTTGGGCTGAAAGTGGATGGGAAGTTGGGGAAAATAGTTGTTTAATGTTGGACCATGGTATAAGGAATTTGGTAAAAAAGTTGAATGGTTTGAATCAGCCATGTCGGTTGTGGGTAGAAAATTTCGATCTAGTTTTTGGTGGCCTATATTGATTATGTTGAAGGGATTTTTAGTTTTGAAAAGGTGGGAAGAATAGTATTGTCCGATCGAAAGTGAGTTGGGGAGCATATCGTTGAAACTCTATGTGAGTAGGCTGTAAGGGTAGCAATTTTATATTTTTGGATGACGGACAATGTATATATGCTGGGGTGGAGGAGGGTTTTTGTACGGAAAAGTGTTAGTGAATTGGCGCCAACGTTAACAGGGTGTCCAAACAATGGGGGTGTATGTTTGGGAAGTTCGTGGATGAAAGAATAGAGGGAATGTAGTATTGTGAAATTGAAGGTTCATTATAGTTTTTCTTTGTTTGGCATGGCTACAGAATACGTAGCCGACGTAGGCGTAGCCAGTGGTGACGGTGGGAGAATATAGGTAGTATTTAAGTTATGCTTAACAGTTCCATAAGTATATAGCTAATGTAGGGAAAGAGCGATCCCATTGGAAGGGTCTGAAGATTGTTTATGGAGTAATTAAATAAAATAAATTATTACGTTTTTGAGCTATGTAGATTATTTAATACCAGTATGGTTTAATTAGAGCCTGCTTTAACTTAAGGGTCAATTTTAGTCATAGTATATAT
>JABUQX010045607.1:0-36185 GCA_015478945.1 Trachelipus rathkii
GGTACGCGCGTCAAGAAAAGGCTGCTACGGTAGGAAGTTAGGAGACTGCCTAGGTAGCGCAATCAAAAAGCTGCCTAGTGATAGGCAGTTAAGAAGGATGTCTACGTAGACAGTCAAGAAGGCTGCCTAGCGAGGCAGGTGTTTAAGAAGACTGCCTAGGTAGCGCAGTCAAAAAGACAAGAATGCCTGGAGGCACGTTAAGAAGCGTCTGATTAGTAACACGTACCGGGCAGGTCTCTAGATAGTGATCAATAAGTAGTATATATATTATATAATACTCATTATAGTATATACATATAGTCTTATGAGCTCATGTAGAATTAGCTATACGTGAGATAGTACTGCTCCTTTAGTCTGAGTACTCAGCATAAGTAATAGGCTGTACCCTAAGTAGTATAAGCTATGATGTACTAATGTATAAAGGTTATACTATGCTCATAGATATAGTAGGCTCTAAGTAATATATTAGATATATAATGTGGCTATAGTCCATATATATTAGTAGTTAGCGCCTACAGTTAGTTAAGTATTATAGATAGACGACCTAGGTAGTAAATATCATAGTCATAAGTTATAGTGATAACTTGCTACTATAGTAGTTATAGGTTCTCTAAGTTAAGCATAATTTATATATAGTCATTAAATGATAGGTATATATATACTAATAACCTGTCTCACTAGGTATTATATGCTCATATACTATAATATAGTAGTTAGCTATGCCATAATATATAGTAGTCTTAAGGCAGTTAATAGTATACTCTCTCAAGTTTGATACCTAGGTAGGTCATAGTACAGATAGTGATTACTGCCTAGTATAGTAGGCTAAGTAATAGTAAGCGTAACTTGTCCATACGTAGTATTAGGTCAAAGTATAAGTAAATGTATATATATATCTTGATAACCTATCATGAGTAGTTCACTATCTAAGTATAAAGTAATAGTATATACTATATACTGAGACCTAGTCCTATATTATGGGTGCAGATTTGAGAGTGTATATATGATGAACTCTCCATGTGGTCTAAACTTCTACAGAAACTTAAACATAGTACGCCTATCTGCTCATACGCATCCGCGGATACGGCATTATGCTAACTATCCGCCATCGCATCGACAGTACGATGGATGCTAGTGAGATAATCACTGATCCGCGTACACACGTTCTAAATATATAATGTAATAATGCAGATAATCAAAATGAATAATATAATAACCTAATAATAATGGTAATAAGTGAGACATGATCAATAATAATAATAATGAGAGGTAATAAACTAATAATAATAATTACATGAAATAATAATCCCAATATATAATGAATGATCATAATCAGTCAAGTCTCTCTAATCATAAAGTGATAAAGAAGATCATGTACATTCTCGATAACTTCAGAGTTCAGTGATCACTCAAGATAAATGATAGATAATAATACATCTAGGCAATGGGCAGTCAAGATAATATTAGGTGACCATAACCTATCAACTCAAATAATAATAGATAATGAGAATAATATATAAGTAAGAGGAACTGACCATAGTAATGATTAATATATGGCTCTCACGATCCAAGATAATGAGATAACTATGCCTAAGAACGTTACTGGAAAGCTTCACAGTCACGAAGGTGCGCTTCGCTCCCTAGGTAGGCAGTGTTTAAAGGAGGCATTTAGGCTGTTGCTAGATAATTAAGGTAGGACAGATATATAGGGAGCGGAGAGTCGAACCTAGATATATTCCATGTCCAGAAGGTGTCCCTTTCGGTTTACTCGTACCGGTAGGAGTCTTAAGCTATATTATAAAAACAGCGCAATGAATTCCTATGGAATTATTTCGAAGAGTCCCTTCGACATGTCAATAGTGATTAGATGTATTTACTTGTATCTACTAATGTATGTAGTTATTATTATTATGTATGTTTGTTTTTATTATTCATAAATTTTATTCATGTATTTTAATATATTATTTTATTATTATTGATGTTAATATCATTATTATGTTTGCAGTTCATATGATTAATTATGGCTCATTGTGTATTAGTGTTGATATATTATTAATTAGGTGTCTATATTGTTAAAAGAAGCACTGCCATATATTGAGTTATTATTATGTGACTCTAGTCATGTGATTAAAGTTGTTATTATTACTTATGTGATCTCATTATATATTATTATTATATTATTAATATTATTTATTAATGTATTATTATTAGTTTAGACGTATTCTCAAATTAATATTATTATTATTATTATATTATTATTATACTTCATATTGATTCATCTTATTATTATTATTATAATTAGTTATTATGCCTCATTGATCTCATTCTTATTATTTAATGTTATAGGGCCAGGGTAGGCAGTCAAGAAGGCTCTATTATTATTATCTTGTTCTCTTAGTATAGTATTTTGCTCTAGATTATTTTCTATGGATTTATTAATTGAATTGCATTTGCCTATGTGTTAATGGTGATTATTATATATGGTGTTAACCTGCATTGATCTAGTGTCTTTCATATATATATAGGTAGTGATTCGTTTTAATTAATAGTACTTTATTATTATTATTATTATTACTATCCATATTATTATTATTATTACTGATTGTATTATTGATTGATTCTATGTATTAATGATGTAATAGTGAGTATTGATTTCATACAGTGATACGTGTAGACTAGTTCTCTCTAATGTATAATAATGTTATTATTACTGACTCTATCTAGTATTATTTTAATTGATGTCAGATTTTAAGATTAGAGACTCTGCCTAGGTTAGGTCAGCTCAAAAAAAGTGTCTTATGCCATTGATTATTATTATTATGTATATGGCACTCTCTCTCATGATATTATTATTATTAGTGATTGATTATTATTATTATTATTATTTTATTATTATTATTATTATTATTATTACTGTCATTAGGTATGGCAGTTGATATTATGAAATGGTGCACTAGCCTATGATTATTAGTTATTTAAATGTGATTACTATATTATTGAGTTAAGTGTTGAAAGTATATCTAGTTGATCTATCATTATGTCATTTAAATGATATATAAATATTATTACTATGTGAAAGAACCTAATAGCTAGCCCTGTCGCTCTATATATATTATTATTATTATTTTATTTATTATGTATTTTTATATGTCTAATTATGTATTAATTATTATAATGAGTATTATTATTATCTGATTTATTATTATTTTCCTATGTTATGTATTATTGTCTATTAGATATAATAAGATATATGGTACTTGTTCCATTATGTGATAATAAATTTATTACTATTATTATGTGCTCTTAGAGTATATGTACAGACCTTGTCCCTAGTAATATAAGAGTTGTATGTCACTGTGTACATGCGAAGTCAGTAGCTCTCGTAAGTTAGTTGGCAATTGTCATATATAAATTTAGATTACGCTTTGATTACCTTATTATTAATGGTATATTATGTCTATATTGTCATTAGTGTGAAATATCACCAAAAATATTGGTTACTCCATCATGCTTGGGTGGAATAATTACGCCATTATCTACATAAAGTTAAGTTATTTATTATTGCTTACTATTAGTAGTATAAATAATGACTCAGTTCAAAGAAGGTCAGCACTAAGAATGGCAGCATATACACTAAATGAATAAGAGCTTAATAATTCACTCAAATAAATAAGATATAATAGTGCCATAATAATATAAATACTAATAAATAAGTAATAACTGACCTTATATGTGTAGGTCAGTCTAAAAGTTAAAAGGTCTGTCCTATTATTTTATGGCATTTTCTCTAAGATTATATATATGAGTTATCAAGTTTATCAATATTAATTATTATTATATAGATCTCTCATTATTAGATTAGGATTCATTATTTGTGATTCACTTATTGGATTATGAAGATCTATTATTAAGTTAATGGATATATATTATTATAAAATTATTATTATAAACATTATTGTTAATATTATTGATATTATGTATTTTATTCTTTATTATGTTATATAAGTATTATATAAGTGTATGTGATATTCATATGTCACTTATTTGATGATATGTATTAGTTGAGTTATGTATTAAGAAGGTATATTTGAATCCAGTCATAGTAGGTGTAGGGCATTGGTCGCGCAAGATAGAGAGTGTGTCTCTTATTTCTTTTTCTGGTAGGCAGTCAAGAAGGCTATTTTCTTATTACCAGTTGAACCACCACCGTTCACGCATCAAAAAAATATTGCTTTAAGTTTGATGCCACTTTAAATTAAAGTAAGTAATAATAATAATAATCATCACATAATATATAAATAATAATTAATAAGTAGGTAAATTAAATAATATATTACTCTGTCAAATAAATGGAATAATATAATAATATGATAAGCTCAATGAAATCATATAATGAATAGATAGGAACTCAGTCAAGTAAACGGTTTCTGTCCTACGGACAGGAAACATGAGGGCGGTAAGTAAGTGGCATGCAGCCCACTGGAACATTAAAAGGCTCGTCGAATGAGAGAGAGAGAGAATGGCTAGACGCTAACTGTTCCGGAGAAAGTAAAAGGTCCTAGCTCTTACCGTCGCAAATGGTTTATACCCTTCTAGTGCCGATCAGGTTAGCGGCTCAGATCAAAAAAGTGTCATTAATGAGCTAGGTTCAGTGGATTGGCACGGACGGCAGCACTCGACTCTTATGAGGCATACGTCGGTCTAAGATCCTATGAGATAATATGGACAGTCACATTAATACAAGTAATAATGGAGATTAATTCTGAATCCAATCACAATGGTATAATAATGGAATCAGATCTCAAATAGTTAATAGGATATGTATCACTCAAATAATAAGTTAGGATACATATAAATGAATATCTCATGAATAATAATAGGGTAATAATAAATACATTACTAATAATATATAATAATTAATAATAAAGTAATAGACTAAATAGATATTTTGGAATAATGAAATGTGAACTAGTTATAATTCGCATCAGCGATAATATTGAGCTATAGTAAAATATAATTGATATGAGAAGTATACTTGACTCTCGACTAAATGCTTTCATCGGTGTCAAACTGGACAGTGGTAAAGAATAACTTGGGAGGCAACTAATATCATAAGAAACTCTTATTGGTTATTTTGTTCCATTGAAAAATGCAATGTGAATTTTGGTGGAAAGACAATGAACGATGAATTGAAGATAGAGCGCGAACCGCACTGATAGCTCAAGTGAGGGGATTTAGAGTCTCTCGCAACACATAGGATATTGGCTGCCATTTTCAAGATTAGTGGTCATTAGACCGTACTTAAATGTTCAGGTATAAATGAAATTACTGATATAGACATGAAAGTAATAAATGATATAGAGAATTGGTAAATATGTCGAACGGAGTCAAAATCCGTAAGCTAGCATATTGAGTATATAGGCTCAAGTTTAAGATAAGTGAGGTAATATATATGCCTTAATATATATATAATATATAGGTATTCAAGTTCTAATAGAAGGCTATTATTAATATAATATATATATTAATATATATCATCTAGTAGCCTATTATACTATCATCTTAGGTTAGGGCATTATTAAGATAACTCTACTAGTTCCTTACTAGGTAATATGAGTACTAGTTATCTAATAGATAGGTACCTGCCTAGTAGTTAAGAGCTAGTTTAAAGTAGTATGGGTATATGATTATATATATAGTAGTATAATATGAGTCCTCAGGTACTAATGTAATGAAGTGCTTCGCCTAATAGGTATAGGCTAATAGTTTAAGAAGATAACTATGTACCTATATTATATTGTGATAGGCAGATCTATATATATAATAGAGTGGTATATTACTAGCCTAGCTCAGTAATATAGCAGTCGTATATATAAATGACTATGTCACTTATATAGAGTAATGAGAGCTCAGTGACAAGTATAGGGTATATATCATGCCTTATATGTATAGTTCGGGTATATAGGTCAGTCTACTATAAATATTAATAGGTATATACTTGCTCATATAGTGATAGTTCTCCTCAGTCTCTAAAGATAATGGCTATGCTCATATAGGTGATTATGGATAATAGTTAATGATAGTTAACTATTGTACTCATATGAGTAAGGTCATTAGTATCTAGAATGTAAAAGCTCTCGGCCATAGTAGTACGTGTATGATGCGCTCTCTTAGATATTTAAGATTTTACGGCTACCATATGTGTCCATATCACTGTCATAAGGCCAGTAGTCACCGTTTCTAAGTATGAGTCTTAACAAATTACGATCTTAGCGAAACCTCAGGCTAACTAAAGAGCAGTCAGCGAATAAATTAATGAAGTCCGATAGTTATGCAGTTCTTTGCGTAGTGGCGTAAAGGCTCTCATGTCCACAAAAAGCTGTCCCTATCTTTCCGTTTGGTTGTACAGAGCTTTCCGTCGCAGTGTACAGGACTTTAAGCTAATGCGTGCTGATTAGTGTTCATAGTTTTCAGTTGCCAGTTGCTCTCTCGAGATGAAGGGCCGAGCGCTTGTCGAACTAAATTCAATAGAGGATAGGCTTAACCAATTGTAGATACGATCTGTTACGTGTTAAAAAAATGCTGTGTAGGTACTCTAACGTCCATCAAATAGTGATAAGGTGATCATGTTATCCTCTGTAATAGTTAGTGTTATATAGCTGAGTCTCAAATGAAGGTACTAGCTACCCATATATTAAGGTTAGGCAGTAATAGAATAGTGACTACTCTAGCTACTTAATAGGTATATAGGTAAAGTCAAGTATAATAGCTGATATAATGCCTATAGTACGTAATAGTAGCAGTTAAGTATAATAGTGATCATGATTCATATGCTATTATATAATGTATTAAGGCATAGGATCTCAAAATATAGGTTTACATCCTATATATATTAGATATGATAAGGCAGTATTAAAAGATATATAAGTATATGCCTATATATATAGTGTATATATATAGCTCAGTCTAATAGTGAATAAGTAGCTACGTACTCATTAAGGTTAGTATAGCTAGTATATTAATATGATAAGATAGCTGCCTATATATATATTGGTAGGATATATAGATTACGGAGGAAATGTCCCTTCAAAAATAATATGTATAGTGATTTAGGATTCATATAGTATACATATGAATAATAATATGTGAGCTGCCTAGGTTAATATGGACTATATTAGTAAAGGCTAGCCTACTAGTAATAGGTATACTATTGTATCTAATATGATAGAAGTAGTATATATTATATTATATACTTAGTACTTTATATAGTAGATATAATGAGCATATGATCGTCATAAATGATATAGTGGTATATAATATAGTTATTGCTCTATATAGTAGTTAGGTACATATCAAGAATAGTGACTGTATAGTGACCTATTATGGACATGAGCTAGTCTCAAGATATATAAGGCTATGCCTAATATAGGTATATATGGCAATATTAACTCATAAGTGCATGTCTATATAGTATAGCCTAGTTCAATTAAAATGGATATCTTGTACCATAATAGGTGACAGCTATATAGTCATAGTAAGGTAATACTGTGCCATAATATATTATATTTAAGGTCAGTCTCTAATTAGTGATAAATTGGATACTTGCTACTATTTAGGTAGGTCATTACATAGATGATACGTACTTAGTTACCTATGATATATTTATTTATATTATTAGTTCATAGTAAATAGTATAGCGAGCCTAGGGTATGTATATCAAGATAACGCACAAATGGTAATATAATAATGTTTTACATTGCTTTAAAATATATTAAGAATAAAGAGTCTTAAGAAGAAAATAAATAAGTAGCAATTTATTGAAGGAGAATGTAGTTCAGAAATAGACGTATTTTGAACTCGGTTATAAAGGCAATTTTTAAAAGAAGATCTAGCTAAAAGGTAAGGCATGTGCAGCGAAACAACCTGTTTCTGACAGATAGAAAGTAAGTTCGTCTAAGTTCAAATTGTACAGAAGTTAGCACATAGCCTAGCTTTGGTTAGTAGTTCGATCTACCGATAATAAGCTGTAGACTTCAAAATTGCCTCAATCATCCCATTATTTGTATCCCTGAGGTGTTTAGGTCTCTCTCAAAAAATATAAGTGTGTATTCACGTATGAAAGAATTTGATGGATCCATAGCCTTGTAGTGTATTTGAGCAAGTCTCAAATAGTCAAGGACGTGCACTAAAACTCAAGTTGCTTTAGTAACACAAGAAATAATAGCTGTTTAGACCATATGAAGTTTAATCAGAGCTAGCTTTACCAAAAATAGCCAACGAGTGGCTATGCGCTATGGACTGGTCAGTCAATTACTGTGATTTCGTGAAGAGATCTGTCCTATTCCTCAGAAAATGTTCAAAAGTTGTTGTCATGTATAGCAGGTGTGTCATGCAACTAAATCTTCTTAGATAGGACCTATCTGGCTATTGGTCACGAAGATGTTAGGGAACAGATGTCCTTATCAGGTATATTTCGTGCAAGCTGCTGATGAATTATAGCCAAGGAAAAAATTCCTTGCCTCAACATTGAAGCTCAGGCTCTCAGTTCCTGCGCTATAGAAGGCTGTATTCTGAAATGTTCTCTTATATGTGTAGAGCCATGAATACTTCTAAGAAGACTGCTTAATCAACTTAAATGATGCATATGATTTTTTTTAGTGGCAAGGCGACAGAGTAGGTCAAGAAGAAATGCACATGGCGAACACACATAGCCTGAAAAATGCTGTGATCCAGAGAAACTGGAAATCAAAACGTCAAAGATTACGCGAAAACATGCCAGCGACGAGGGACTTCAAGCCTGTTGATGCTTATTACGTAGCCAATCATGGCAGATCGAGTGTGACATGTACATCTCACCTATATATATATATATATAAGTGCATAGTGACAGTCTATAGTCATACTAAGTAGGTAATTATTATAACTGCCTATATAGGTTATAATATTGTAGCAGTTTAATAAGAAGATCTGCCTATGTATATAGGTCAGTTATCTATATATAAGGTATATACAATATAGTATATATTATATATATATTATATTATCAGGGTTGGTGATTAGGCAGACAGTCAAGAAGGCTGCCAAGGTAGGCAGTCAAGAAGGTACATAGGGTACGTGACCCTGTGAGTAGTACGTGGTCCTATTCCCCATAGTTTTTTAGGGTTTTTAAATGAAAAAATTTAAATGGTAAAAAGTATACTAAATTATTCATAAATTTTATATTTAAAAAGTTAAAAGGATTGACTCAATTTTCAGGACCTACATGTAAAACCGGTAAAAAACAGAGCTCAATGATAAGTCAGCAGATATAATGGATAACTGAATAGTCTCTAGGTTTAGAGGAACTTCTCGCTAAACGTTGACTTTATGATGGCTTCATCGCATAGTTTGATATGCATGTCTATGCTTTAACGAACTGTGACGCAATGACGTGCATAATTTTGGCTATAAGTTCAATCAGTATAAGGAACCGTGCGGGCAGTCTGTACTTACCTAGTAAATCTGAAAATATATTGAAACTTTGCTCGTGTGCTCCTTCCCGTAAATAATGTACGAAATGTAGCGTGAAAATGTATGCGACAACGTCTTATGTAGCTGCTGGTGTAGGCAGTTTGTATGGTAGAATCTCTCATGTAATACGAAGTGTGTCGATTATTCTGACCTTAGTTGAATATATAATCTTGGACACCATTCTATAAACGTTGTATTGTGACATTGCTACGTATTGTAGCATGTTAGCAGTTATTAAGTCCATAGAGACAGTCAATTTCGTAAGGACTAGGCAGTCAAATGGAAGTAAGTGATAGAGTATTTGTAGTATTAACTGAGATAAAACAGCTCTCTTATAGAGCAACGTCTCTATAAAATGACCCACAAGCGTGTTCATTTTTTAGACAAAATGGCTAGGCGCCTAAGAAAGTGTACTAATTGGAATAGTTGCTTTAAAAATTAAGTCTATCTTGGGTGTGAAAGTTCATAGATGTAGATAAGACAAGCTTTTCATAGAAATATAGCATAGGGTACGTAGGTCAGTACTAATGATTTAAAATAGTGCTTTGCCTTAGCAGATGCTTTTTGGCAGTTGTGCTCAATAGAAATGAGTATAATATACGAGCCTTATGATATGTAGGCTAGTATCAAAGATAGTGAGTTATATATACTTTGCATATTTAAGGTATATATGACTCAATGATCTTAAAGTATAGGTACTGCACTATAATATATATATGGTATAGGCTCATCTAAGTAAAGTGAGTAGCTTATTACCTATAGTGTTTAGGCATAGTATTATATTTAGGTAAATGCTAGTCCTATGTATAATTGATTATAAGGCTATATAATAGTACTCTAATATATATTAAGATATATATATATATATATATATTATAAGTATAATCTCTCAGGCTTATTATACTACAGGCTATAGGTATATCAGTACTATTATAAGTAGATAATAGGGTATATATAATCTATAGCTCATAGTTTTTTATAGTATATATATAATATATATAGCATTAAAGAAGTAGTACTATGACTACATATAATAGTAGGAGGTCAAGTCATAGTTAAGGTATATTACTGCCTATATGAGTAAAACTCTGCGTGACCAGCTCTGTATATTAGTTACCAGGCTATCGCCACCTAGTATAGTAGTCAGTCAAGGGAAGGTTACCTTATATCTACTAATATAGGTGATATATGAGCTATGATTATAAGAAAGTATATATGTAACAAATATGAAGGCAGAAGAGGCTGCTATATAGGTATATATATCAGTCTAAGATATAGTACGGTCACTATGATACTATATATTGAGCATAGTTTAAAGTAACATATATACTATTAGCTACTACTATATAGTAGGCATAGTGATTCTCTCTAATGAGTATGAGTGGCACTGCGGACGCCGGTATATGATTTTGGCCGGGAGTGGCAGGCGAGTCTTCGGCAGAAGAAAAATATTTGCTGCCGGCCAAAACATTATACTGATATAGAGTATACTAGCAGGTATCTTATATCAAGAAGTAGTACATGACTACTATATAGTACGGTTAGAGTACTAGTATAAGATATAGTACTGTTAAACCTATGTATGTATTAGTCAGATCTAATAGAGGGTACTGCACTAATAGGTATATATGAGCAGTCCCAAAATGTACTGTACCTAGTATATAATAGTGTAAGCTCATATAAGTCTCATATAGATAGTATTTGACAATTAGCACGAACTTATGATAATAGGGATTAAGGCTCAAGAATGTAATCTAGACGCATTAGGTCATGCCCTAGGTTGAGTAGCTCAGCCTGACAATGTTGCAGACTGTGAGGACACATGCCTATAGGCCGAGTTAAAGATAGCGCGTGCCTTAAGGTAGGCAGTCAATGCCTGCAGTATTACGAATCTAGCCATAGCTCCAGACCTCACAGCAAGCCACAATTGTATAATTCGAAGACAGACTTATGTGACACGCCATACAGGAGCTGCGCTAGATCAGGCTGACAGCATTAGCAATACACAAAGGCTGCTTCCTAGCGTACCTAGTCCTCACGTTCTTTCATATGATAGAGTGTAAAATATTGAGCCTTAGATCACAACACGCGAATGTATAGCAAGTGAAGACTCTCATTAAAAGAAGAAGAGACCATGCCTATTGATATTAGCCGACAGTGTTGTTAAAAAGTATAAGCGTGCCTTCTTACATAGTGATTGAAGCCGCACCGCCATCAAGAATTGAGCTAGGCGACTCGTGAGAGGACATATATAGCGCAACCGGGCTTGTGCAGTTAAGAAATAACGATCGAGCATCTCCATTCCTCAAATAAATTTATGTGGATTCGTTGAGCAGCACAATTATCCAGCAAACGAGCTCCCCATTCAAGGCGACGTAGGTCATCGTCAGGTAGTCCAGTTCCTGTCCAAGTAGTTCCCTCGTGCTCTCTTAGGTGTATTTGTAGAATGATCTCAATTATTGTCCCAATGAAGGAAAATCGCACATTAAATAAGAGTGATAAAGACAGTAAAAGAAGAGCAGTGCCTAGGTATGCAGTCAAGAAGTATAATAGGAAGCGTAAGAGACCATAGTTGAACTACCTTGCGTCAAGGTATATATGATGGAAGACCACCGCCTCATGTTGCTGATAGGACAATATACCCTCGGAGAGTCGCGGTCAGTATTCCATCGAGAGCCGAGCTCCGCTCCCATACTCTCCGAAGACAGTAACAACTGTTCATAAGTCGACTTGTCTAGCAAGAGCATAATTGCAGTTCAAAAGACGACCGAAGTCGCAGTCAGACCTGGCGAGCTATAGCGCAGGATGATCAAGCCTGCTCCTATCTCACATCGTATCTGAGTGCATGATGTAGATGTTAAACTTATTGGGATAATTTAAGTCAGAACTCAAGATGTGAATTGGAAAGCACTGACCAGTAAATGGTAACGATGAATGATATGAAGAGTAAGAGGACGTGCAACTAGCCTCCCGTCTCATGGGACTTGAAGAGCATCAACGCAATGTTGCAACTGAGGACAATATACCAGTGCGTTACGATCGATCCATCCTCCAACCAAAAAGATGGGAAGAATGTTATTATTTGTTTATATATTGTTGAAGGTTGGAAGTAGTACTAGGGCTACGATCGAGTGAAATTTCGCACACAGAATGGTCTATATTGTCCTGTCCCTATGTCGCATAGGCAGTTTAGATGAGACTGTGGCTAGTTCGCAATCCAGAGCTATGCCAATTAGCAGTATAATATCATTGAGCTCCCATTAATGTTAGACTACCGCCTTAGCGTTTAAGTGCAAGTCATATATATTGAAGGTATTGCGATTATCTAGTGATATATGTAGGCATGTAACATCTTACGAATATAAAAGAGGACGCAGGACTATAGGTGTCAGGGCTGACCGAGACACTGGTGATGTCGCGCTAGCCAATAGGGAGAGCGATCCTGGCACAATAAACATAGTTCTACGTGATGTGGGTCGCGGTGGCTTATATAATTGTTCCTTGCAAGGCAGTCCAATCCTTTTTTTGGTTGAAGAAGGCAGGCTATGCCTAGGTAAGCAAGTCAAGAGGCTAGGGCTCGATTCGATTACACGGCGCAGACCCCTAGGTTATGATTATGGCCTCCAGTAGTACGCAACATTAAGAGCAGGCACGTGTGCTCGTGGGTTATGCGCAATCCTCAGTCGAGAAGCAGTTAATATAACGTTTACTTCCTATAATGATAGGTCTTTCTTTAAACATCTGATCCCTTATATTTAATGCGGTAGGGCAGTTATATAGAAGGTATGTTACCAGTTGCAATTAAGCAGTTCATATAAAGGCTGCTCATAAGCGTAGCGCAGTTAGTAGACAATATAGTGGAAGACTAGACGGTAAGGCAGGGATCAGAAGGTGGTATACTGCAGGTATTAGGGCAGGGTACTGAGAGAACGGCTTGGGCTCGTATGTCGCCGTATGGAAGTATGGAAGACTGCCTAGGAGCGTTATCGGGTTGCTTGCAGTTTCATAATTGTTCTTGATCCAAAGAAATTTTGTTGCTGCTCTAGGTAGGCTTAAGCGAAGGCTGGCCTATGGAGTAAGGATGGCTCGATAGGCACGCTTCAATTGATAACGCACCAGAGGTATTATGCTGCCTCAAGGCTGGCCTATAGTGCAGCATAGGCAGCATTCAAGGGCGTGTAAGGATTGCTGGGTAGGCAGTCTAAGGTTCAAGGAATCCCTCTCTGCCTAGGCAGGCAGTCAAGAGGCAGGGCTTGCAAGTAGGAATTAACAGTTAAAGGTTCTGTTATAGGCCTTGAGCGCAGTTACTCTAATTATAGTCTTTGCTAAGGTTAACCATTGTCCCTTAATGCTATATTGCGATCTAAGTCTTAAGAATGCAAGTACTTTGACAATCATATATTATATATATTAGGTATAAATTATTATTATTAAGCTGCCTAGGAAGGCATTCAAGAAGGCTGCCTAAATTGTATATAGTCTATAAGATACGCCTTATACGTATCCGGTTATGAAGTCTAATAATAATATAGAATAGGCTGCACTAGCGTATGCGGTCCTATCAATATATTAGAATAGGCTAGTTAAGAAGACTGCCTAGTAGGGTAGGCCAGTCAAGAAGGCTGCCTAGGTAAGGCTAGTCAAGAAGGCTGCCTAGGTAGCAGATAAGAAGCTGCCTAGGTAGGCAGTCAAGAAGGCTGCCTAGGTAGGCAGTCAAGAAGGCTGCCAGGCAGGCAGTCAAAAAGGCTGCTAGGTAGGCAGTAGAGGCTGAGCCTAGGAGGCAGTCAAAGAGGCTGCCTGGAGGCAGTCAAGAAGGCTGCCTAGGTAGGCAGGTTAAGAAGACTGGCCTTAGGAGGCAGTCAAGAGGCTGCTAGGTAGGTCAGTAAGAAGGCTGCCTAGGTAGCGAGAGAAGAAAGACTGCCTAGGAAGGCAGGAAAAGAAGGCTGCTAGGTAGGCAGTCAAGAAAGCTGCCTAGGCAGGCAGTCAAGAAGGCTGCCTAGGCAGGCAGTCAAGAAGGCTGCCTAGGATAGGCAGTCAAGAAGGCTGGCTAGGTGGGCAGTCAAGAAGACTGCCAGGTAGGCAGTCAAGAGGCTGCCTAGGTAGGCAGTTAAAAAGGCACCTAGGTAGGCAGTCTAAGAACGCTTTCTGTAGGACGTCAAGAAGGCTGCCTAGGTGGCAGTCAAGAAGGTGCCACGGTAGGCAGTCAAGAAGGCGCCTATGTAGGCAAGTTAAGGAAAGACTGCCTTAGGAAGCAGTCAAAAAGAAGGAAGGCTAGGTAGGAGTCCAGAAGTTGCGCTAGGTTAGGCCAATTAAGAAGGCTGCCTAGGTAGGCAGTCAAGAAGGCTGCCTAGTCAGGCATTCAAGAAGGCTGCCTAGGTAGGCAGTCAAGAAGACTGCCTAGGTAGGCAGTCAAGAAGGCTGCCTAGGTAGGCAGTCAAGAAGGCTGCCTAGGTAGGCAGTCAAGAAGGCTGCCTAGGTATGCAGTTAAGAAAGCTGCCTAGGTAGGCAGTTAAGAAGGCTGCCTAGGTAAGAAGCAGTCAAGAAATCTGCCTAGGTAATCAGTTAAGAAGAGGACTGCCTAGGTAGGCAGTCAAGAGGCTGCCTAGTTAGGCAGCAAGAAGGCTGCTAGGTAGGCAGTCAGAAGGCTGCCTACGGTAGGCAGTCAAGAAGGCTGCCCTAGATGCTTCCAAGAAGGTTGCTAAGGTAGGCAATTAAGAAGGCTGCCTAGGTAGGCAGTCAAGAAGGCTGCCTAGGTAGGTAGTCAAGAAGGCTGCCTAGGTAGGCAGTCAAGAAGGCTGCCTAGGTAGGCAGTCAAGAAGGCTGCCTAGGTAGGCAGTTAAGAAGACTGCCTAGGTAGGCAGTCAAGAAGGCTGCCTAGGTAGGCATGGTCAAGAGGCTGCCTAGGTAGAAAAGTTAAAATGAAGATCTGCTAGAGATAAGGCATAGTCAAGAAGCTGCCTAGAGATTACATAATGTTTTATATACAGAAGGCATGCCTAATCGGTAGGACAAGTTCATGGAAGGCTTGCTCTAGGTAGGCAGTAGAAGACTGCCTAGGTAATCTCAGTCAAGAGAGACTGCCTAAAATGGTAGGCAGATAAGAAGGCTGAATATAGGTATTTAGTGACTATCAAGTAAATATGGCCTGCATAGAGTTTGGACAGATCTAATGAAGGCTTTGACCTATAAGATTAATGGCAGTAAAGAAATGGGCTGCTAAATGGTAGGCAGATATTAAAGAAAAGACTGCCTTTAGATGGAGTATAGGCTAGTCAAGAGGAATCTTGCCTAAATGGAGGGCAGTTAGGAATAAGGCTGCCATTAAAGGTAGCAGTTTTCAAGAAGGCTGTAATAACACTTAGGCAGGCAGTCAAATAGGCTGCCTAGGCAGAGGTAGAGCATTGTAAGAAGGCTGCCCTAGGTAGGCAGCTAAGTAAGGCTGGGTTTCCTTAGGCTATACAGTTCAAAGAAGACTCCACGTGTAAATTTTTTTAGGTAACTTCTTCAATAAGATGTAAGATAATGATGCAATTCTAATAATACTAGTTATTATTTAAGTAGGTAATTAATAATTATTAAGATACTAATAATAAAGTAAGGCTGCCTAGGTTAGGCAGATTCAAGGAGGCTTGAATAATCCTAAATAAAAGTAATGGCAGATATTAAAGATAAGGACTGAGATACATCCTAAACTTATAATAATTCCTTAGTATAGGGCTGATAGTAATAAATAATAAATAATAATAAGTTTAAGAATAAATGAAATAATGAATTAAGGAAGGTATATAAGTAAAGGATCAATTTGCCTAGGTAGGCAGTTAAAATAAAAGTGAAAACTTGACCATAGTTAATGTGCCAGTATTCAAATAGAAAGGCTGATAATCCTAGGTAGGCAGTCAAGAAATGGCTGCAATCAATATAATGGATAAGTGTAAATAATTTCTAAGTAATAGTGCTGCCAAGGTTAAAAATGGCAGTCAATAAAGAATAGGAATCTAGTAACCTTTTAGGTAATAATATAGTAGTCTCTTAAATGTTATTCAAATATATAATAAATTAAAGGCCAGTAGCATTCAAGTCAATATTAAGAAGCCCTGAGGTGGATCCAAATATCGTATTTGCATTCTCTATTATTAATAATGGTAAAGCATTTCTAAATATGGATATAGATACTAATTGATCTTTAAGTAGAAATAATTAATTAAATATAATTACATAATGTTAGATGGTCATGATCCTATAATGGTAAGGCATGATCTATAAAGTGTGATATATAATATTAATTTAAGGCGCATAACTAATCCTAATAAGTGTAGGACAAGTATTAATGAAGAATAGCTGCCAATAAGTTAATAGAGTCAAATAAATTGAAGAAGTTATACTGATATTAAGATATGTAAATATTGAATCAAAGTTAATATACTAAAATTAAAGAGTAATTAATATATTAATCTTAGCCTAGTGATAAGGCATTTAAGAAGACTGCTCAAGGTTATAAGGACATATTTAGAAGATTAAGTGTCTTGATAATAATCCTAGGTTAAAATTGCAGTATACTATATGAGAATAAGTTGAAATAATAATAATTACATATAGATAAATTATATGATCACATTTATAGGATAGGTCTAAGTCAAATGTAAATAGTAGATTCTGGCCTAGGTGCAGGCAAGTGTCTCATAAAGAATGACATAATTGTAACTACAAATGGAATATTATAGAAAATTGACAAATATAATGAATATGAGATCATTGCTAACTAAATTATATATAGGATAAGATGCTCATCTTAGAAGGAATTATATCTTCCTAAGTAGTAATGGAGAGCTATTCAAGATACTCAAGGATGGCATATGTACCAGAATGATTTAAATTGAGGCTCAATAATATTAGATTTAAAGTGAGCACCTACTTTTAGATTTCCTTCTTTTTGAAGAATATATAAGATGATATATAACATTGCCATTAATAATGGCTAGGCAGTCAAGATAGATGATCAATAAACTATATATAAATAACTATATATATATTTATATATGATAATAAATAATTTATAAGAATACACTAATTAATAATTGTACGTAAATAATAAGTAAGTTAAGGCTAAGTTTCAAATAAAATAGTGGAATTGTAATATCTCTGCCATTAATTATATATAAATAAGTTAAATTAGATTATAAATAATTAAATTATAATACTCTCAAGTCAAGATGAAGTGATCTTATTAACACTTTTAAATGATAGAATAGAAAGTACATGTCATAGGTGAAGTTAAGGATAACCTCAATTAATGCCTAAATAGATATAATGGAACTAAGATTCAAATAGAAAATGTGAACATAGTAATAATAATAATTCTAAATCATAAATAATTATAATGCTAAAATTGTCTAAGAATAAAATGGCTATGATTAAATAATAAACTCACTAATATCCATTAAAATAGGGCATAATAACTCTCAGTAATATATACATAAATATAAATAATAATAAATATATTTATATAATAATAAGTAAATGTAATCTGCCTTATAATAGATAGATCAGTTTGGTACATGATTCTCTAATAATAATAATATAAAGATAATATAGTACTTGCCAAATAAGGAGTTATCTATATATACTGTTAATCAAAATTAATTATAGGTAAATAGGCATGTGAGTAACTCTAATGAATAATGATTGATTTAGCAAGTGTGTACTATAATAAGTAGTGCTGCAATATCACTAAGTGGATTAATTTAAATAATTGATCTCAATGATCAAATATAATTAAATGAATAATAATAATATATGATTGATACTTTGCTCAACTATAGATGGTATAATAGCTCAGTTATATAAAGAAAATGCAATTTAATGCATATGGTAATTAAAATGGACATAAATGTAATTGTAATAAAAGAAGGAATACTAGATAATCCTAAGTTAATAAATAATGGCTCTCTAAAGTGTCAATAATAATGTAAGGATAACATTGGAATACCATAATAATCCAATAGAGTATAATAATAAGGATACAGTTAAGAAATAGATGCATATAATGCAATTATATAAGAGTTGATATATAGGAACCAGTTATTAATAATGACGCTCACTAATGATACTACTATAGATAATGGAAACAGTAGTAATTTTTAAATAAAGTATAAGATAAGTAATAATAATAATAAATTAATTACTGAATTAAGGGTATATAATAGTGCTCAAAAGTTTCTCTCTTGTAAATTAATAAATAAATAAAAGTGTAAGGTCAGCCTATGGTATTAGGCCAGTTTAATAAGAAGTAATATACATAATTACACTAATTTAATAATTAACGAATAATGATATATAGGCATGGGTCAAAGTAGACAAACGCAATTTCTATGCTCTATTTATATAATAATTAATAAATGAATGTGTAAACGCACAAAAAGATCCAAGAATACGGTAATATAGAATAATAACCTATAAGGATTTTAAAATAAGTTGCTAAAATATAATATGATAAAAAAAAATGTGATACTGCTTAAATTAGGTAAATGGCAGATTTATAAGAATGACATGCCTACTTAGAATGGTAGGCAGTCAAGTAAAAGTAGATCTGTGTCTCTAAAGTTATGGACTAGTATTTAAAGTAAAGAGCATGATATTACTTAAAGTTGTAATGGACTCTCTCTCTCAGTCAAAAAAGTGCTAGATAATCCTATAGGTATTCATAAGTTAAATAGAAATAAAATGATAATAATTAATTAATAATAATATTCAATTCAATTTTAAAACTTTATTTAAGTGTAAGAAAATTTACATTGCTTACATGGTTACAATATATTTACAATACTACAATGTTGTCCTATAGTATTGAGTAAAGTAGGGTCTCAAGAAGGTATGCCATTTAAATTTAAGTTTAGCAGTAGGCTCACAAGAGTATATAAAGTATTTTCTAAGAAGAGGCTGCTCATATCTCGCTGAATAAGGTATACCTATAGGTAGGCCAGTTTTATAAGGAGAGACTGCCTAGGTATAAAGCAGTCAAGTATAAGCTGACTTGTACCTATAAGGTAGTGGCAGCTTCAAGATCAAAGGATACACTGCCTAGGTGTTAAGGCAGGCTCTAAAGTAAAAGTGCATGCCCTGAGGTAGGCAGGTTTTAAGGGTAAGACTTATTACTGCCTAGGTAGTGCAATTTTAAATACTAAGGTTTATTGGATTAAGAGTATGTTACAGTCAAGAGAGCAATTGCCTAAGGTATTTTGGCGAAAAGCTTAATGAAAAATGTGACACTATTTGATGTAGGCAGTCAAAGATAATATAAAATGTGCTGCCATTAAGTGATTAATGCAGATAAAAGTAAAGCATAATCATAGACCTATAGTGATTAGGCAAAAATGAATAGAATTTAATAATAATATTAAAAGAAGGATGCAATAATGGAATTAGATTATATATATAAATTTAATGAACAGTACAGAGAGAAATGTGATACTAGCCTAATAGATATAATTATATAATAAGGTGACAGATTAATAATGAAATAGAGCATTTAGATAATCACTAATAATGGATAAGTGCTAATAATAATAAAATTGTTAATCAAGTTAATAATAAAGTGATTAAAGAAACGCGGTCTCGAAAACCGTGTGCGTCTCCTAAACTATCGAATATTTCTACAGTGGAAACTGAAAGCCTCCTTTCCTCTAAATCTACTCTAATTTAGACTCCCTAGTCCCTAATATAAAGTGTTTCTGAATCAATTGAAGCGCACGTGTTTAGAAGACTGCCTGTCGTTAACTAGTATGCTATGCAGTCTCCTTATAATAGAAACAGATAACCAAGGTAGGCAGTCTGCAAGTGCGTGTTATAGGTCATATCACATGATTACTGGATCTCAGTTAAATACGAATAAGCCTGCACTACTTAATCCTACAATGAATACACATGTGGTAAGCCCATAAGTAACAGTGAATGAACCCTCTAGAAGGTATATAACGGTAGTCGTTTAGATAAGAAAAGGCGTTATCTGTCACCTAGGTAAGAGAGGTGACAAGTCCCTAAGAAGGGCTGCCAAAATAAGTTAAAGTCAGTCAAGAAAGGCTGTACACCTTATATTATATGTGCATATACTAAGAAAGGCCCGAACAGCCCATTAGATAAATGGTTAAGAGCTCTACTCGTGTGCTTGGGTAGAAACTCGCTCTATCTTCCTAATTAGATGCAGTTAAGAAAGGACTGGTCCACTTTAAGATAAGGAATCATAGAAGATTAGTGGCAAGTTCAGGATAAATAGGTAACTGCCTATGTATTGGCGAGAAAGTAGAGTGAACTTGCCTAAAAAAATAGGCAGTCAAATGAAATGAACTGGGCCAAAAGTTAAATAAGGCTCAGTTCAGAATGGAAATAGGCGCAGAATAAAATATATATTGTTCTATGAATGCAAAGTTTAGATAAGTATCGCAAGCATATATAACTAGCCTATTATAGATTACGATATAGGCTCGAATTCTAATATGGTTACTCGAAGTAAATGTTGCCTAGTGTATATATGCGCAGGTCGGAACTTATATAACAATGCAAATAATATGAGACTCCAGTAATGCGCACATTAAAATAAGCGTACCCCCTCAGAGTTTATAAAACCATTAAGTATAATTTTTCAAGGAAATGATGCTATTGAGGAAAGTCAGAGAGACGCCTTGCCAATATTTTTTACCTAAATCTTAATAATTCTGTTTTATAGCTAGATGTTAAAACTAAAAAGGTGCTGTCTATTTTTTAGTTCAGTCGCCCTCGGTAACAGGAGGTAAAAGGGATGCTAACAGTTGAGAGCCTACCTAAGGTCAACGGAGCGTTTGAGTGTCCTTATACAGGCGTGAAGCTGATAAAGGAACACATGTTTTCCCGAGATAACGCTAAAGTTGGGGGCGCCTTTTTACTGCATATAACGGCTTCGGGTTTTTCGGTTTTCATTAATTTCCCGGTGTAATTTAATTTATTTTTTATTTAAAATAAAAAATAAATAAAGTTAAATAAGTAAAAAATTAGAAACATTAAAAAATAAATTTATTAATTATAACTAAATAATAATTCCCTTTGCTTGCGTTGCAGATCCCCGCAAACGCGCACCGCACCCTGCCCCGTAGCGCAAAAATCGAATTCCGCGAAACTCAAACCTCCTGAAAGGTTTTTTTTTTTTTTCTTATTATTAAATTATTAATCAATTATTTACTTTAAATTATTAGAAATTTGAATTGCAAATTACAGGAATGAGTGAACCGGCCCTCAGCCTAGGCTGATCCGATTATATATCTACATGGGGTTAGAAGTTATCGTAATCGGTTAAAAATTTTGGGAGGGGGGTTTTTTAGATCGATGAGCAACCTTGTCCCTACAGCGAGTAAGGCAATAAACGTCCCCCACTGGGGTCCCCGCCCGAAGGGGTAAAACTCCACCCGCCCTTAAAAAAATCCGAAAAGTGTTTGTAATTGGCTTATAAATTTGGTTGAGAGGAAATTCAGAGTTTTTGAATTTTCTAGAAAATAGTTGGATATGGGAAAATCTGAAAGGGTGGGCTTCCAAGGCAAACCCGGGGCTGGAGCCCACTGGCGGGTGCCGAGTTAATAAAACATAAGTAAAAAAAAAAATACAACAATATTGGTTGTGCTTATAATAGGTATTACGAACCCGTAAAAGAGCTCGATAATGAATGGTTAATAAAGTCCGTTAATAGGGTTGGTCTAAGGGCCCCCCTCCGGGAGGGTGGATTTCCTGACTGTAAAAAAAAAACCCAGAGTGCAAAAAAACAGAGAGGAACCGCCGAAGAAAGGGAAATGTAAAGATGGAGAAAAAAGAAGGGAAAAGGAGAGTATATGAGAAAGGTCACTTTATTGCACAAGTAAAAAAGAGTTTTTGACCGAGCAGAAGAGCTCCAGATTCAGTGTTTAATATTGTTACGGGTAGGTCATTAAAATATTTGTGGTAATGATACTAAAATATTGGGTTGTAATTTATATATGTTTAATTGGATTCTGATAGATTTAGAAAAAAATAAATGGTTTCCAGAAAGAAACAAAGGGAAAAAAATAAAAAATACAATAAATAAATTTAAATTTCTATAATTGCCTTTTTTGGTTTAATAACTTTAACCAAATTTAAAATTAGCGTTTTTTTACATACCCTACATCAAGTAAAATCCACCAACCATCCGCCTCCCCTCCTGTCTCCAGTTTTTGTGATCTATTGATCTAAATTTGAATTCAAAGTTTTCAATATTTTTATTTACTAAATTGTAACGTTTTAACTAATAACCCTAAAGCAAGTAAAGAATCAAAGTAAATCAAAACAAAACCCATCCAAACCCCCAAATCCCGGTACCTCACTGTCCGCACATCCTTGAATCTATTGATTCCAAGTCCTCAATTTATCAAAGTAAAATCATTTTTGGATAACATAACAATAAAAATCAAAGTTTCTTTAATACAAAGAATCAGTCAATTAATAAATGTTTTTGAACGTAACACAAAGTTTCCCACATTCAATAAAAGCTTACTTAGGCCATTCCAATGCTATGAATATATACCCACAACGACAAAACCTAAAACACCTTTTTTAAAACAGGGCAAATAAATTTCTGTTGAGTAAAGTTTCACAATACTTTAACAAACTGTAAAGTAACTAAAACATAAACATCCAAAAAGTAAACTTATTCACACTTTGGTTTCCAAGCATGTCTCTGCCTATACCATTAAACAAAAATCAGGTTAATATTTTGTACATATTAACATGGTAATCATTTTTTAAACAAAAATTTTTACCATGAACCTTTTCTGTCAAATTTATCATAAGTACCAGCGGAAAGTAAAAAATGCCTAAACGTAAACAAAAGTTTTCAAACCCATTAATATTCCCACCCCAACCTATAGCATTGCAAGACCTATCAATATATTTAATATAACAAACACAAAACCTTAATCCTTAAGCAAGAATAAACTGCTAACGTTAACAAAGTTTTCCCCATAACTTAAACACAGGGTAAAGTAACTAGACTATAAGCCAATACAAAATATCCGTAACTACTTAAACACTTTTTTCTAAAAAACATATCAACTTGGAAAATATTTTTTTACTTAACATAGAAACAAATTTTTAAAACAAAAAATTATCTACAACCGTGGTGGTAACTATGCATACAAGGAAATCCAAACGAGTAATACTGCTTAACCGTAATAAAGTTTTTCCAACACCAAATAAAAAAAGCCAAAAACATAAGCAAATTCAACTTGAAACTAAAACGATTATAATGGTACAACGACAAACCTATATATATATATAATTGATGAAATAAAGCAGTGCAACAAATTAAAACAAAGGTTCCTAAACCTTAAACCACCAAGTAAAGTAAACTACACAAGGTATGCATAAGAACTTTAAACCTATTCCTTAAATAACTTTTTTCCAAACATATCTCTAACATAAAAATGTTAAATTTTATTAAAACATGGTAAACATATTGAGGTAAAAATTTATCAACAAAAACATATTGAAGTTAATTTATCCTAATTTGATTCAAAAACGAATGATACTCGAATAACGTAAAAAATAAAAGTTTTTCCAAACATAACATAAAAACTAAAACATAACGGTAACATGAACTAAGAAAAAAATAACTGTACAAAGACCAATAGTTGTAATTTCAGTCCCATAAATACACACCGAAATCAAAGGTAAAGTCATTATAACATTGTGCCACGCTTAACACCAGTAAAAAAAGTAAAACTAACAATTGGTAAATAAAAAATGCCAAACGGTAAAACCATTCTTAAACTTTTTTCAAGCATATCTCTAAACAATTTATACGTTATCTTAACCAAGACTGACACCAGTAAAAGAATTTTTAACAAAAAAAAAAATGTATCACATTACAATTGGGTTAAATTATCAAAATAACTGGAATCAACGAATATACTCCTAACGTAAAATAAAAGTTCGCGGGGCAGCCAATAAAAGCTAACAATAAAGCGTAACATGAACTAAGAAAATTATTAAGTACAAACGACAAACCTAACACCAAATTTACACACGAAATAAACTGTTAACATTAAGCAAAGTTTTCTTGCAACTTAAAACAACCAGTTAAAGTAAACTAACATTGTTGCATTGCAAAAACGTAACCTATTCTTACTTTTTTTCAAGCAATAATCCTCTTAACATATTTAAATCGTTTAAAAAATCTTTACAACTGAACAACGCAGTAAACAATTAAACAAAAAATGTAAACCATAACCTGTCCCCCGATTATTCATAACTGGATCACCGGGAATATAACTTCCCCTAAACGTTAATAAATATTCCACACCCCATAAAGCTAACATAGCAATAACATGAACTAAGAAAAATAATATATAATAAACGAACAAAACTAAACAAAACTTACAGTATTAGGTCTATTAATTCTCTGTTAAAGAAATAAATAATTTTTTGCAACTCTAACACGCAAAGAAAAAAGTAACCTAATACATTAGCCAAATGCAAAACGTAACCTATTCATATACTTTTTCCCAAGCAATATTCTCTAACATTAGTAGAGAGAATTTGTTTAAAAGAAGACAAAAACAAGCAAACAATCGCTGGGAAATTAACGAAAACTCCTTCGTGGAAGAATCAACAACAAAGCGTAAGAGAAATGGCGGGGAGAAAATGTCATCCGCATAATCAAGCACGGGCGGAAAAATTAATCCCTTACTGAAAAGGAAAAATAGAGGTGTAATAAAAACAATCCTTAAAACAGGTAATGAGATTTCCGCTTTTTCTTTCAAGAAAACGCAATGCAGAAAGAAGTAAACAAGAATACGGACCCGCACGGAAACGAAAACCCATACAAAGATTCAAAATGGCCGTGCATCAACACCAACTATTTAGAGACACAATTAAAACATAGTAAAACAAAAATAAAGTTCTTTATATAACTAACCAACGAATTATATGCTGAAACCGTAAACATTGTTTTTCACATTAAAATAAGGCTGACCAAGCCTATACCCAGAAAACTAAGAATAAGTAATGTCAACGCCAAGAACGCTAACCACAGAGCGTCTTGCCGCATGAATAAACAACTAACATTACATAATTTTCCCATACTTAACAACAGTTAAAGTACCTAGCACAGCGTACAAGAAAACGCAACCTATTATAAACACAAAGAAATAAAAGAAAATTTTATTTATTTATTTTTTATTTTTTTCTTGATGGTTACTTGAATACGCAATTATTTCGAGAATTCTTACCAGAATCCAATAACATATAATATAAATCACCAATATTGTTAAATCATTACAATCAAAATTAAATTGTTAAATAATGCGCACCGCACTGGGAGCCAAGCAACCGGTGCAGCTTGTCAACATCCTAACTGCCTCTAGTGTTCCCAAGGACTCCTCTTCCAACTCTTCGCTTCTTTTATTCATCTTTTTCTTCCTTCCCCCCTTTTCGCGTCTGTTGCCAACTCTGTGGGTTTTTTTTTTGTCAAGGTCAGGAAGCCCCCCCCCTCCGGAACGGGGCCCTAGACCAACCCTGTAGTTATAACGGAACTTAAAATACCAATGCATAAATACGAGCCTCTTAGAACGGGTGGGATTAAACCCTAAAAATAAATATCTATTTTGTTATATGTGTACGCTGACATAAGAATACGAGCCAATCCAGTTACATTGAATTCCTGTTGCGAAGTAGTTTTGTTTTTTTGTTATACGAGTTAAGATTTGTACTTTTATGTTTAAAGCAAACCCCCGCGGCGTAAATTCGACCTGCTAATTTTGTGGCTATGTCGTCTAGGCACCGTGCCGTGAGCCTCATCTCCCTCAGTGATTTCCCCACATATCGGACTATGACTAATATATAGTTCATATACGTTATATGCTAAAGTTGTGCGTGCCAAGCTAAGTTGAAGAAGTTTTTTCCTCTATATTTTTGTGCTGGAAACACATTCCGATTTATTTAAGGGGGGTGGAGTTCCCCCTTCGGGGGAACTCAAGTGGGACGTTAAAACTATCGGGTCTAACGACGATGTTACCTTTCATCCATCTAAAACTCCCCCCCCTCCAAAATTTTTTAACACCGAATACGATTAAACTCCCCTAAACGCCATTGAGAATATATAATCGGAAGCCATAGTGCGTGGGAGGCCGGAGCCTGAGCCGCTAAAAAATCATTGTTTCTAAATAATAATAATAAAATAAATAATGAAATAAATAAATAATAATAAATAATAATAAATAATTAAAATAATAATAATAATAAAATTTAATATATAGTTAAATAAGTAAATAATAATTAATTATAATAAATAGATAATAATAATATAGATAATAATAATAATAATAATAAAAATAAAAAATAAATAATAATAAATAAATTAATAATAAGAAAAAACTTCAGAGGGTTGAAAGTCGGGGATCGAAACTGCACACTCGGTGGCGGTGCGGTGCGCCCGCCGCGGGGGCGGTGGCAGGTGCGGGACTTTTATAGTCGGGTATAATATATAAATAGTTTAATTTTTTTTTTTTTTTAATTTAATTTATTTAATTTAAATTTATTTTTATTTAAAATTTATTTTTCATTTATACATAAAAATAAATTAAAATACACCGAAAATAAGAACAGCGAACCGTAGGCCGTTAATCAGTAAAAAAAGCACTTAGCCGTTTTATCTGGCCGAAACAATGTTTGTTCCCTTTAATCAGCTCAGCGCTGATAAAGGACCACTCAACCGGCTCACGTGACCTTGGTAGGCTCTCAACTGTTAGCAATCCACTGACTAACAGGGTGTGCTCACAATAAAATTTTTCAGCGTCCCCCTAATCAAATTAGAAAATCTAACCAAGTAATTATTTAAAAGCTCAATGTAAAGAAATTCTTAATTAGACCACACGGTGGAGTGAAGAATCCTTAAATAACTTTTTCCTTTCTGCTCTTTATTTACAAATAAAGAATTGAAAAAACAAGAAAACAACTGAATAAATGGACACCTTCTTGATTTACATAACTAAATGCAAAGCATGGGAAGAAACTTCAAAGGTTTTGGAATGAAAAAATAGAATTTTGGGCAGCATCGCAGATGCGAATGGCGTAAAAAAATATACTACCTGAACCATAAAATTTAACATTTTCAAGATAATTTAGGCAAACCAGTAAATCTTAAACAGTTTTTTTTTTGAAAGGAGGGTAAAGATGCAAGAGGAATAAAGCGGTCCCCAGAAATTAAACTGGGAATTGTAATGAGTTAAAATTAAATATTTTTTTTTTAAGAAGACAAGTTTCATCCATTTAAAGAAAAAAGCGGTAACAGGGCCTGTTACCTGTTTTCCTAATCAACAAGAGAAACGGACTTTTGTAGGTAAAGAAGAAATATGTTTTGCGCGAAGACGGTTAAGTCGCCTAACATCAGAGATATACACACTACATAGATATAGAGGAGTGAGATCATGCGCGCAGACGTAGGAGTAGCTTGATCTGAGGACTTACACTAAGGCGCGAATCCAGGGTGGGATATGAGTGGGTCACAGTGAGACGACGAAGTGTATGTCGGATAGAGGATCTAGTCAGAGATGAGGGCTACTGCTATCGCTGATAGCGACTGAGGTCATGGGTGTATACTTCGCTCACGCGAGAGGATGCGACTGGGCTGGATCGTGTCAGAGTAGGTCACCTTTACGATAGAAGCTATCTATGATATATATACTGACTCAGACGCAGGATATTGTATATCAGTACTCATCAGGGAGAGATGTCTTGTGGATGCCACGAAACAGTTAGATTAAAGCAAAAATAGGAATCTAGTAATGCACACTAGATGTTCGGAAAAGCAAGAAATGGGAGGGTTTAATGTTTTATGACAGAGCCAGCAGTAATTATCAAAGAGGTTTAAAAAGTAAGGATAGTTAGATAGTAATAAAGTTAAGTAAAAAACCGAAAAATCCGAACATGAAAATGTAACACCTCTAGGAAGGGCCCCCCATTACCATATCAATTTACTTGTATTTTGTTAAATCGGAAAAGAGCTCGTCCCCTTAATGAAAATTGAAAGAAAAGCCAAAAAAAAGCAACAGACCCAAGTTCCAGTAAAAAATTTGCTTAACAACCAGAAATGCCCAAGATAAATAATCATAAAATTGACGAACTTCAAGAATTAAAACAGAAACCACCGAGAAGCCAGCGGACGGAGCCCTGGGGCAGGGTTTCTGTTAGCAGGGCCCCTAAATACGACAAAGGCTGTTAAATAAATACACATCTTAAAAGCAGGCCCCATTAATTATTACTATAATTATTAACTTTTAAATTTTTTTTAATTAACAACTGGATAAGAAGAAGAAATATTCCCGTCCAATATTTTTTCAAATGGCAAGCCAGGTAAAATTAAAAGTTAGAAAACAAACACTTCGTAAAATAGTTGGACCAGTGGGGGGGTTCCTTTGGGTGGTTAGTTGTAAATTTTTCCCCGTCCAACAAAAAGAACGCCAATTTTCAAAACGCAACTGGCTAAGCTCAAACAGAAAATGGTGTTTTATAATTTTAATAAGACAGAGATTCCGGCGAAAAGAAAAATTTTCGATATAAAGAAAAAACCTGTCGTCCCAAACAGAATCTAAATTTTATAATGGACAATAAAATTAAGCGAACCTATAATTTTAAAATAATTGTTCTATTATATTAGTAAAATAATATGTTACCTAAGTTAAAGGGCAAATGAAGAAAATAAAACCCTTTCCATATGGATTCATATTCGGTGGCACTATTAGCTTTCTGAAATCGTAATTAAACAGTAAATCAGGGAAACCCAAAAGGTTTTGGGGTAAATACGCCTATATGTTTAAGCTGGGGAAAAAATTTAAAAATTGGGGGAAAAATAGTTACGCTGTAATTGTGTAATACTTAACATAGAGCTCAACATTTCTAATTTTTATCCTTTGGCTAGAATTGATTAATTAATTTCATTAAAAAGAAAATTTAGATAAAATTAAAATTAATATTTTATTTGAAAATATATTGGAAATTATTAAAATTAAAAAAAAAAAAAAAATGTGTGGCCAAACTGGAAATCAGTAAACATTGATGATGATTATTTTGTTGGGACATTTTGTTGTGTAAAGATGCCATTAAGCAATAAAACAGATTATTTAACAAGGGTAGGCTTTGTTTCAAGATAATAATTTAAGCTTCTTCTAAAATTGTACATTATATGTAAATTATAATTATTATATACATAAGATAAAAAGTCAGATTAAGCTTTAGTATATATTAAGAATATCGTGATGTTTTTGATATTTATATTGTAATAATTATAATGTTTTTAACATTTGTCTAGTAATATCTTTAATATATAAGTGTAGTAATATATAATTTATAAATATTACATATGTATTCTTACAGAAACTCATAATAGTATTCTAATAAGAATATTAATTATTATCACTCAAATATAAATATATATATAATATATATATAGCTATATTATAGTATATATATAGTATCGTAATATATATGGGCCCGGTCGCCCAGCTTTTAGAGGCAAGATTTTTGCAAGCTTAAAATTTTTTAATAAGATTGTAATTAAATTAATAATAATTATTAGATATATGTAGAATATAATAACAGATTTATAATATATATAATTAATATATATATATATCTTATATAATATTATATATAATATATATATATATATATTATATTAATTATATATAATATCACATACATATATAATATAATATTATAAGAAGAAAGACGGGCGGAGTGATCTAGATGAAAATGAGGATACATTAAAATGATTTGACATGTTTTAAAAAAAATTATTTATGATTAAAACATATAAATTCAAAAAAAACAAATATCCAATGATGGAGGAAAATTTTCAAAACAATATAGTTTTGTGTGGGGTGTTGTGTGTGTTGAGAGTTGCCAAAAATGATATTAATTGGATGTTCTGTAATTTTTGAATTAGCATGTTGTACCAAAACTAACGCTTTCGTAATTAAAAAATAATGCCATAATTTGGTTCAAACACAAATTTTTTTTCTGTCGTTTCATTTATTCAGATAGCTAATAAGTCTGCTGTAAAATCTGTTCCCCCGTCTTCCATAAGTAAACTTAGCAGCCAAAGTTGCTTGAATCCTTAAGCAAAGAGTAAACTGAAAATAGAGTGGTTACCACTGTACCTGGTGGTGCATTGGTTGGGGCCGAGGTAGTAAAAAAATTCATCAAGGCACTTGTTTTTTTCGTCGACGGAAAGAAATAGGTTCCATGTCTCCTTTAAACGTCCCTTTTGGAAGAACAAACAAAGATCTTTTAGTTTCTTTTCACTAACTCATTTTCTTGTCCTTCTAAATTTTTTGTAAAAACCAAAGTTTCCTAGTTCCTCTTCTTATGCCTTCTACAGGGTGGTTAATAAAAACTATATAAATGAAAAAGCCCCTGTCTTTTCCTGTTGTTAAAAACTGTCAATCTGGCAATCGATTGTTTAATGAGTAGCATGTGGGAAAAGATGTAGAATATGCCAATGGCCAATAAAGCCAGGTGGGTATTTGTTATTCAGTAAAAACCGTAAAAAATGGGGGTCAAAGTGAAGATAAGGTTAATAAAATAATCCGGCAGATACGGAGTTTATTAATTAAAATAACTTTATTAAAAAAGGGAAACTTCATTCTCCCAAAACCGCCCGCGTAATTTTGTTTGGCTGGATATGGACGAATGAGATATGCTGGCAGCCTACCAAAAATCCGTGGTATTAGTTCAAAAGAAATCCACCGTTCCCAGTGTTTTTTCGCGATTTCATAAAACTTCTTTTTTAAACACTTCATCGATGATTTTTTCCCTCACCTTTCCGTTGGCTCCTCCTAACCATTTCTAGATGAGTTGGTGTTGTTCTGCGAAGGTTTTTGGGACGGATATTGAAAATTTCCCCCTTTTAGATTTGGAAGAAACTATTTACAAAAAACTTGAGGCTCTAAACCATCGCAAGAGTATTTTCGCGATCACAAAATATCAAAATAGCCAATGATGCAAGAAAACCCGAACTTACATGCCGCTTTGAAATGGGCCAAACTGAAAAGCGCTTTTTACTTGTGGGCGGGCATTTTCCTTTTCATGGACAAGGATTTTCCTAATGCTTGCATCAATTCCGTAACACAAGTGGGCTTCCCATTAAACACTTCTGATGCAACTTTAGAAAATTGTTCACCGAACCATTCTGAGTCCTGGGCATAAGGCTTTGGGATGTTTTGGCAATTAAATTTTTTTCTCAAGACCGGTCACCCCCCGCATTCGCCGAAAAAAACGTAAATAATGTTCCCTTTATAAGTTCCCGCACAGTAATTGGCGGATTTTCCTGGTATTGTGTTTCCAAATCATTTAAAACTATCTAAATTTTTGTTTGGTTGTTTGTAAAGAAGGCTAATGATAAAAAGCAACAATGCTTTTTTAAATACTTTTTTTTCGGTCTTATACATTATTAGGCATACTCTTCTTCCCTTTGCTAGACAATCGTAAAGAACAGCCATCGAAACCCCCAAGCTTTCACACGGGGGCATTTCTACGGGATCCAAAGTTTCTTCGGGTCGTGGGATAACATCGGTCAAACTGGCTGTTTTCGCCAAATGGTTTTTGCCGTCCAGCGTTTTTCAGTTTTCTAACAAAGCCAATAAAATAATCCCCTCTTTGACTTCATCGGTCCCTTAAATCGGAAAATAGCGCCCAAACACTATGGAAAAATTGGTTTCATTTTCCCGAAAATAATCAAGCGGTTTTTTCATCTGCCTAATGTTAAACAGGTGTATATAACGTGGCAAGCTTCCTTTACCTTTAATTACAATGCTTTCGCTTTTATAAAAAAAATACACTAGAAGTCTAATATTGCATTTATTCTTGAAAATCTGAAACTGATTGGTAATTTTGCAAATTTTTTTTTCTTCCCTTTTTCAAAATGGCTTTTTCATGAACTGAATCTCCAACGGCCCATCCCTAAATGTCGTAGGCCGGCACAATTTTTGGCCAACACTACCTCATCATGATCCCTTTAACCCCGAAAGCGGTAATCACTGCGTACCGAAGAAAAAATGTGCAACAGAACATGAAATTTTGAGGATAATTATGTTTTATTTTCTTCTATTATTTCTTTTGAAATGCTAGGTGTTTAATTTGGGAATGTCTTCCGGCCAATCGTTCTTGGTAGGAAACCAAATCAATGCCAGCTTCATACAGCAGTTTTTAATACGCAAACAAGTATCTGTTTTCGCTACGTTTGTTTAAATGTCCCGCTTACAAATCCCGCAAAAATGAAATACTTTTTATATTTAGTGGAAAGGTCCTTTAATTGTTTAAAGGAAGCCTTAGGAAAAAAAAATCCGCCCCTCTGAAAACAAACTTTAATTTCTGGTGGAAAGAAAGAAAATACAAAACTTGCAAAATGGGAACCTCCCTTTTAAGGTGCCTGGGGTAATGTCACCCAAGGTGAAAAATATTGTCTCCAACCGCATTCCATAAAAGAATTTCTCCATTACGTAAATGAGACTCCTCAAAAAGTTAAACTGGGTGGCTAAACACTCAAAGCCAGAAAAACTTTTAAAGTAAAGCGGCTTTTAAGGGTTTCTTGTCCGAAATCAAATAGATGAATGTCCAACGAATCTACCAATGTCATTTTCATATTTTCGTGGACCTGGTCCCCCCCCCTCAACGCAATGAAAACGCTAAGCTTCCGGAAAATCTGGATCCCCTATAATCAAAAATGAAGCCCGTCCCGTAAAGTGTTGGGCCCCTGGGGTGGTGGGTTTCTTTCATCAATGCGAAAAAATATGCGGGAAGTAAGGAAAATAGGGATTTTTGCCTCTTTGTTGGGTGTCCCCCTTAGTTTGAATTATTGGTAAAAAATGTTTCCAATCGTTTTCTACTGCCTAACCCATTTCCAATTTTTAATTCCGAGTTCTTCTTTTTCAAAATTTACTGCAAAACAATATACTATTATATATTATATATAAATATCTAGATATTACAAATAGATGTATTATATACATAGTCTATTTTTAAGTAAAATACACATAAAATTATCTAAAGTTTTATTGTTCATCTAAGTAAAATAATATATAATATAATATATATATAAAATATTAGGCCTATTATATAAAATATATATAATATATAAATATAATATATAATTATATAATACTATATATAGTATAATATATATAATAATATATATATATATATATACATATCTATAGTATATATATTATATAATTTATATATATTATATATATAATATAATATATCATATAACTATATATATATAATTAATATAATTTATTATATATTAAATAATTAGAATCTCCTTGCCACTATGTTGAACTAATGTTTTGAATTATGCAGTAATGTATGGATTGTTGTAAATAATAAAAATAGTTTTTGTAACAGTGAAGGCTACTGAGCTTGGCTATAGAAAGAAATTCATTATGTTAACAAACATATGTTAACTTTTAAGATGTAAAATAAATCACAAAATTTTTTAATTAATATTTGTAAAGTAAGCTCTAAATCTCACAGGATTCTCGAATTTGGAAAATTGAAATTGAACTTTTATAACTTTTACTAACTCGAGGCGGTGTTGAATTATAGAGTGGCGGCAGGAGTGATAAATTTCAATGCTACCTTATTGAAAAACGCTTTAAAAGCACTTAAAATAAAGAATTTGCTACTATTAAAACCACAAAATCTTTAGAATTATTTAATAATGAAACATATATCAAACATAAGAAAAAAAAAAACATAGGATAAGAAAACAACACAGATCTTAATCTAACAAATTATTAAAAAAGAGCATAATAAAATGGGAGTGAAGAAAAAGACCGGTATCGACAAGAGAAAAATGGTGAAGAAAAATGACGTTAGCAACTAGTCCCTTCCCGCCTTATATAACTCGTGTTGCGTATATATAATATATATTATTATATATATATATAATATATATATATATGATATACTATATCATATATATATCTATATATTATATTAATATAATTATATATATATATATTTTATATAATATATAATATAATAGTATCAGTATAATATATAATATAATATATCCTAATATAAATACTTAACGGCCACCCGGAAGGGACGTTTGGAATCAAAAACAAAAAAATTCCCGCACAGTAGACTTCTATAAAGACGTAAACACTTCCCTAGGGGAGGGGGGCAGCTTGCCCCCCCCCTGACGACTCCCAATGTATTGACCTAAAACTATATATATAGGTCCCCCCACCATTCAGAAAGCAACAATGCAAAACTTAAAACAAAAAAAACCAATAACACAGGTAAACACGGGAAAAAATAACCTATTCCTTTCTTTTAAAACACCGAGGAGCAGTATGAAAACCAAATGAAATTTAAAAAAATTAAAATAAAAAAATAACGCTTTTTGAAAAATTTAAAAAAATACGTTTAAAAATGTTTGAAAAACTTGTATGAATAATTGCCGTATGGTAAAATCCCGAAGACGCTCACATAAAACAAGCAGGCACGAAATTGATCGGACCTACCAAAATGTTGGAAATTTTATCTTTACTTTTTTTCACTAAAAGAATATCCCCACGGTAAACAAGAAACGTGGAGGGCAAGAGTCCCCCGCGGGGTTTTTTCGGCGCTACCGGGGGACCGACGGGGGGGGTACTTTCCGGTCCCCCCCCCTGCCTGTCCCCTCCCGTCCCCGCGGCCTTCAAACCCGCCCTGGAAAAAAAGGATAAATAAAAAAGAAAAAATAAACCTGAAATTTTTCCCAAACGTAACTTAAAAATACTATTTGGCAAACTTTTTAAATTGTTCTCCGGGAGTTAAAAATGTACGGATTTTCACCAAGGTCCATTCCCCACCCGCCGAAGCTTCGCTCGATCTAAAAATTAAAAATAATAGTATATATAACATTAGTATTTAAAAAATTATTAAGAATAAAATAATTTTTTTTTAAGTTTCCAAAAAACTGAATAATTGCTTGTTAAAATCAAAAATGTTTTTATTTATTTTTTTTTTCCCAATAATATGTGTTTATTTTTTTTTACAGTTTAACAATGCAAATGAAATGGCCTTTTCCTGGAGCTGGCCCATTATAATATATATATAGTTATAATATAATTATATATTAAATATATATATAATAATAATATATATATAATATATTTATATATATATTATATAATATATATATATATATATATATAATAATAATATAATATATATTATATATCTAGAAAATATATATATTATATAATAATATATATAAATATATATATATTAAATAGTAATAATATAGATAATAATTACCTACTCTTATACTACCTATCCGCCATTTATCTACTAACTATATAAATACGATATTATTAACGCAACATTTTTACTTTACTTACATGTACTCAAGGTTCTCTTTTTAATAAAACAACCATTATCTTTAATTTTTTTTGGATATTTAAAACGCGGCTTCAACCCAAGCAAATTGTGGGCAGCGATAGGCGGGGGTTTTTGTCCAATATACCTCGCTCGTATTTGTATATTATTCTTATCCGTAAGTCTGTTCAGATATTTAATTTTTTGGCTCACTCATCTTAGGTGGTTTTTGGGTTTTTTTTTAAGGTGTATACGTCAAATGTAACAATATAACA
>JABUQX010045608.1:0-20000 GCA_015478945.1 Trachelipus rathkii
CCTTTGTTTTACTTGCTTATTACTGCTTTAACTTTTCTGCTTTACTGCTTTAACTCTGTTTACTGGCTTTAACTTTTCTGGCCTTCTATTACTATGATTTAACTCTATTTTTTTTACTAAGAAGCCTTTAACTCTGTCATGCTTTTGTCCAGGCTGAGTTTACCAAACTCTCTGCTTTAACTGCTTATTATCTAATAATATTTATTAACATATATTTTCTCTTTTATTTATTTTATTATTTTTTATTTTTATTTTTATTATTATTTTTATTATTATTTATTATTATTTTTATTATTTATTATTTTTATTATAAAATAACTAGTCTATTTTAATTCATTAGCCTTAAGCTATATAATTATCTTGTAATAACACTTCACAATATCAACGTACACACACACACAACACTAACACATACACACACACGATCATACATCACACAAATTCTCGCTTGTATTGACTAACACACAAACACACCCACACTACAAATGGTTATATTTTATCCTATACACAAATGTTTACATACTCTTTTTCTAACACTTATACAACATTCACTATGATAGACACTTTTATACACACATTCACTATGACACTTACATATTACCCATAGACACTTTATATAACAACCCCAAAATTTATTTTATATTTTTTACAAACTTATAACAACTCTGTCACTACACACACACACACACACACATAATATAACACACTTACACTTTACACACATTCACTATGATCACGCTAATATCACACATTCACTATATGACACTCTAATTTGTCATATTTACATTTATTTTTTTAACACTTACACTTACACTTACACAGTAATTTTCTTACAATAATGACACATAGATTTATACTTACATCACACAGATTTACTTTATCCAACTTATCATCAACACAGATTTTACTTACAACACAGATATTTACTTACTCTACTATGCTTTATTACTACAAGATTTACACACACACACACTACACAACACACACACACCTACCACGCACACTCACTTACACAAATAACGTATAATTTATTAGAAAACATTTATTATATGTTTTAATTAAACACGTACAGTTTATATTACTAATTCAAATATCAAAACTAAATTTTTTTTAAAAAATCTCTTAATTATAAAAGAGTAGCCTTACTATAAGATACAAAATCAAACATTCAAGCCTTTGAACAAAGAATTTTAATTAATTATTAATCTGCTTCCGCTACAATTTTGTTATATAAATTAATATTTATAACTATCAAGTTTTAAAAATATTAATTTTACTAAAAATTATATATGAATTTTATTTAAAAACATATATTTTAACGTACCTTAAATCAGTAAAATCAGTAAGGTCAGCCCCTACAGCAACGCCCTCTATAGCAGCCAAGCTATATGCCTACGTAGTTTTGTATTCTCATTGACTTACTGCTTTTACAATCATCTTAGCCATGTACATATATAAGTATATATTATAATAAAAATAACAAAATAAGTTTCTAAGTTCTCTTTTAACAATGTATTTTATTAATAATCATTCTATTTTTATTTAATAAAATAACAATTATTCACTTTATTTTTATTATTATTTTCATTGTTAACTATAAATAATAATATTTCAAAAGGTTTTTTTGATTTTGAATTTTTGTTTTCTTTATTTATTATTTAATTATTATCTATGTACATTGACAATCCATTCACGAGAAAAACACAACTACGTACCACCGCACTCTCACTTACGATACGAACTTGGACTGTACTTTAACTTGAATTTTGAAAATATAACTACTTTAGGTCCTAAATTTAGGATAATCCTTTTTGTAACCTAATTCAACCTAATTTAGGCGATTTAAGCCTGATTCCAGGTCAAAATATAATTTCGAAACTGACACTTTTTCTGTAAAAATGATGTGCAAAAAACCTAAATATTAGGCATACTATATTTTAGGACACTAAGAGTGATTTGGATAATTCCTTTTTTTTTTGTATACACAAGTATAGGGCGTAATTTAATCTAATACCAGTCAAAGGTATTCCCGTATAGACACAGAATCATTGTTATTATTATCTTTTTATGAAGTTAAAAATATAATTTTATCCAACTGACAAAACTGATTAAAACATTTTAAAGCTGGTAATTTCGGATTATAAAGATCCTTTCAAGCAGTGTAAAGGTTTTTAACGTAAATGTTTTCCTTACTTGGATAATTATTTGAGCTGATACGGGGTAAACTCACCTTATTCCATATATAATGTTATTTACGTATGTGATTGGTTCGAGTAATTATTTTATGCTTTTGAAAATCTAAACTTTTAATGTCTTCTTTAAACCAAAGTCTTTAATGGAACAAATAGCGTATACTGGCTCAAGCTCATGGATAGCTTGTTGGGACGAAGGGGTTATACTAGTTTTACTTTTAGCTAAATGTAACCCAAATTACTACACACTTCATATTTTACTATGGGTATTAGTATTGTATGGGCTAGCAATATTCATTACAATGATATTAGTAAATAATAATAATATAATGAATAATAATATATAATAATAATAATAATAATAATAATATAAAAATAATAATCGAATACATGTAATAATAATTATAATAATAATAATAATAATAATATAATAATAATAATAAAATAATTGAAAATGTAATGCAATTCTTCATGTTGATAAGCTGAATGAAGTGAATAGTATCACGCATCAGTTAGTTATACCAGGGGAAATTCAGTGTTTGCTGGTGACTTAGCGCTATTGTGATTGATGACGTCGGTACATTGATATGTTTACGTCTGAGAATGACGTCATATATATGCTGTCGTATATTTTAAACCCCCACGCCCCTCTGAAGGGGGGCTGATCCCCTAAGCTTGCTTATGGGTAATAGTAAGGATGGTAAATAAGCGATGGAGGCGGCCGACGGCACTTCTGTTGAGTATTGATCTCTCATAGTCTGACGTCGTCTCTCTCTCTCTCTCTTCTCCTCTCGTCTCTATATATATGGAAAAGCGCACGCAGGAGATGAACGACTAGGAGCGTCTCGCTTGTTCGGAATCTTATATATATATATAAATTATATATATATATATATATATATATATGACTTATATATATACTATTCAGTCACTCGAACGGTGACAAACATCACAGTATGCGGGAAGACATGGAGTGGTATGTGGTGGGACAATAATGGGCAGGAGAGATCGTCACCATCAACAGATCAGGGTCTAGGCGGTGCGCTAAGATAAGTGAATAGATAATAGGGCGACATGATTGCTTGTGGGGGTCAGGCTGATCGTAATATATATATATATATATATATATATATATTTATCGGAGAATTTATTGGCGCAGGGTGATGTAAGGGATTTATATTGGGGCAGGTTCTATTGATTACTACATATGAGGATGGTTTTTGAATTCTTGTTGGGAAGCTGCTTCTTGTTCTGATACTTTATATACCGTAATAGACAGTTGAGTAGTTTATACGATAGGGATCGTGTCGTGGGGGCTCTGGTGCGGCATGTGGATGGATGCTACTTGCGACTGCGGAGTGAGTCCTTATCGGGTCCTGCAGTAATTCGAGGTTAGTATTGTAGAATATATATATATATGATATATATATATATAAGTATATATATATTATGTATATATATATATAGTAGTATATATTATAATATATATATATATTATATATATATATATATGTATACTGAAGAATGTGCATTTAAAATAATATTGTTGTTTTAAAATTTTTTTTATTCATATAAATATTAATATAAATCTGAATCATTTATTCCAAAGTTTACTTAACGTTATAGCATGATATTAATAAATTACTAAAATATAGAATTAATTATTAAAGATGAGTTTGCTTGATGTATTACTTCCTTCGATGAAATTCTTGCCAGCACTAATGACGTAGTCGATAGTGGTGGGGAGCGTAGCGTCTTAGACAAATGTAAAATACACCAAAAAGCTTCCTTTGGAGTTGATTTATAACATACGATATGTTTTTTTTTCTCTATATATATATATTAATTATATAAAGGATATATAATATTAGTATATATATATATATATATATAGTAGGCTATATTATATTATATAATATGTATATATATAAGTATATAGTCGCTATTAATATATAGTATATACTATATATAATAACTAGATATATATATATTATATAATTATTACTATATATATTATTATATGTACTATATATATCTATATATACGTATAATATATATATATATATAGATATAAGAGATATATATATTTTATATATATATAGTATAATATATATTATTATATATATATGAGTATTAATATATAATATATTATATGATATATGTAGTTATACTATATATATTATTAATAATAAGTATATATAATTATTATATTATAATATATATATTATTATATTATATATACTAATATATATTTATTATATAATTATATTATTTATGCCTATTTTCTACATTAAAACTCATGTACGTGTCTAATTTTCCTATCTTATTTAATATATTTAAATATATATAGTATATTATATATTACTATATATATATTATATATATATAGTATATAGATATACAGCAAATGGAGAAACGCTCTCAATTATACTTATAGATATATTATCGTATACTATATATATTATATGAATATTTATATATATATATTATATAGTAAGGTTAAAGAATTTCTATTATTGAACTGGAATTAATGTCAGCATTTCATTAACATAATTTTTATTTCAACCTTTACTTTTTAATTAATAAGGGAGGGTCCAATTCGACACCAGCATCACTCAATTTTAGCCCCAACCTTAAAATGGACATAAAATTCTTAATTTTCAGCCAATTTTGACATAAAAAAAAAAAAGCAAACCGTAGCTTTTTCTGACCTCTAAAAGGTCGTTTTCGAGTCGTGTTTCTCTGTCTGTAGTAGTCATTTCTTTTTGTTTTTGTATATTTTGAAAATATCGATTTATTTGATATATCGATTTTTTTAAGACATATCTGATTTTTTTGAAATATTATCGATTTTTTGAAATAGATTCAAAATCTACATTTTCTTTTCGAAATTACTATAAACTTGAACCTTACGTAGATGGGTCCATTACCCACTTTCTTTTGGTTTTGAAAATGAAAATTGCGATAATTTTTTTTTTTGATAATGCGATCAGGATGAAATTTTCAGGGCTTATGTAGTCGGGGGGGATACACATGTTTTATTTGTGTATCATTGTTTTGTAAATACAGTAGTTTTGGATTTGTCCGTGGAACAAATTTTCAAAAAAATTTCTTTTTAGTATACAAAAAAATTATTTTAGTAAAAAAGATGTATCATCGCCCGACTATATACACCCTGAAAATTTGATGTTGATCAGTCATAAGTAGAAAAATATTTATCAATATTTCATTTTTTGAAAAAAAAATATTTTGAAAAGCTAAAATACCACTTGTCTCGCCAATGTTGCTAGGTTCCCACTCGGTGGTCATTTCTGGTGTAACCTTGAAAAGTGAATATCTTTTTCGGCACATTGGAGAATATTTGTGATATTTGATGTTATCTTAGGAATGAATGATTGTTCTTCGTCCACGCAAAAGGATTTTTTGAATTTTTTGAATTTGAAGAAATAAGAAAATGACTTACAGGATTTATTAACAACACAAGTAAATGAACATAAAAAGGTTATCTTCAGAGTTTATACAATAAAACTAGTTTTTTTCCTGAAGCAAAATCTTTATTTTCATAAATCTCTAAGGAAAATACCATTCAAATTTCAATCGAAGAAGAAAAAAGGGTGTACCACCCGTGTGGCACTTGGCACTTTGAGAATACGTGATAACATGTCTGCCGTTTGTCCACCGGTGGCCAAGGGGTAAATTATAAAAACAGTGGCAAAGTTTCGTCAAATTATGTAATAAAGTATCATTATACAAGCTATAGACTTCATGGTTGTGATTTGACCTGTTGGCACTGGGGGTACAAAAAATTTTTATTACATTACGGCAGCCAGAACCGGCATTAATTGTAAAAAGAAAAAAAAAAGAGGGAGAGAAAGAGAGAGAGAGGGAAGAGAGAAAGAGAAGAGGAGAAAGAGAAGAGAGGAGAGAGAGAGAGAGAGAGAAGAGAGAGAGGAGAGAGAGAGAGGAGAGAGAGAGGTTTAATTCGGGGTGGCCGCCGTATGGGAAATGTCGCCCCCCGGAGATTTCCAATTTTGTTATAATTTTTTTGTTATTAAAAAAAGGGTTGACAGAATATATATATATATATATATATATATTATATAATATATATAATATATAATATATAAATATATATATATATAATATATAATAGTATCATAATATATATATAGTATATATTTAATTATATATATATATATATATATATAATATATATACTATATATATAAGTATATATATATAAATATACTATTATATATATTATTATATTATATAAAAAGTTTGTACTTCTGGCTTTGTACGACTACGCTGCGTACACATTCTTTTTAAATTTGTATATTTCTCGTACAAGTGTAATTTTTGAATGCAAAAAGCTATAGCTTAACTTAGTTCTCTTACAATCCTGTGTAAATAGTAATGTGTTAAACATAAAATAAATATTTATTGACATCGTATGTGTTGTGCTCTCCGTTTTTTTTAATTGAAAGTTTATCTCATATTGTGTGTGTGTATGTGTGGTGTAAACTTACCTGAAATATGTTTTGCTAAAAGTGCTGTAACTTTGTAAACTAGCTATGTACATTGGATAAAATATCAAGGCAGCAGAAATTGCCCGAATTTTTCAACAAGATAAGATGTACTTAAAAGGCAACACAAAGTACATTTATAGCAATCGGTCATAATGATGAAGAATCGCAAGGTATGGTAAGTGAATCTATAGTTCCTGCTTCAAAAACGCGAGAAATTAAATATCAAAAGCAGTGGGAAAATTAATGCAAGTGGTTCTACTTTGATGATACTAGAAGTGCTGCATTTTGTAAACTGTGTGAAGTGCAATTAAAAAATAGTATAGAAGTTTTCATATCAATGCCTTTTAATAATATTTTCCTCCATCTGTCCCTTAATTATTTCTTCTAGAATAGTCTAAACCTGACGTGGTTAATCTTGAATTGATCTGGAAAGCTCAGATACGTTTGGTGGAACTGAAGGCGATGTAATTTTTAACTGATTTAGAATATTATTCTCAGTAAGTCCAGCACCCATGCGATTCTTGGCTAAAATTAATTTAGAAAAAAATTGTCAACATCAGTAAGTATTTGATAATGGTGATAAAATTTTCAGTTGGTTATTCCTAAGAAGTGGATACATTTCAGTATCTATGTAGGATTTTTCAAACTCCAAAATAGATGAAATCTTAAAATTTGATTTTAATATTTTAAGCGATTGTAATTTAATTTGCTCAAATTGCAGAAGAAGAGAAACATCTGTCCTCACATCAAAAGTAGTTTCAAATTTTCCCAGTTTTCACTCATAATTTTTTAAATCTGAAAACTATTTTTGAACTTCTCTGAAATATTGGAACACTCTTCGCTATATTCCACAGTTGATTTTGGTTTCTGCTGTTTCAGTGTTTGAAAATGTTCCATTTAATTTCTCTTCAGTTAAATGGCAAACATTAGAATGATTGTTTCAAAGCTCATGATATTGTCAATAAGGGAAGAAATAAGCTGATTTGGTCTTTGTAATTGCAAATTTAGATAATATAAGTAACTAGTGATGTTGACCATAAATCCTATATCACATAATCAGTTTTGGTTCTCTAATTTGGTTACGGGATTGACTGAAACGTTCAGTAAGAGTTTCACTTCACTTTTCAGTTCATAAAAGCGCTTAAACATGGGCACTTTGCTTAGCAGGCGAGCCTCGTGTAGTATTATTATAAATCACCATAATCCGTTTCAAGAACTTTCAAATGTCTTTAAATTCTCTGTTGTTCAACCACTTATTTTTAATAAAAATAGCACATTTTGTTACTATTTTCATCAATTAATTCATTCTTAGAGATTGTGCTCATAATTGCTGTTGATGAATAAGACAATGGTACAGTTTCAAATGTTTAGAATCCAGTTGACAGCTCTTCAGGTCTTTCTTAATTAAAGCTACAAGTCCTTTCTAATGGACTACTATACATAACGTACCATCTATAACGAGACGCTAAGCTTGTCTTAGGGTAAATCCAACGCAGATATTGCTGATTTAATCTCAGAAAAAAGATCTTCACCTGTGGTTGTCACATGTATGGATTTTAAAGCAAGTAAATTTTCTCTTATAGCAAAGTATGCCATTATTCCATATACAAATATAGTTAGTTGTGCTTTATTTGCTATATCTGTTGTCTCATCTACAGCTATCAAATAGATGACAAATCTTGATGCTTCTTGTTTCAATGATACTTATACATCCTTGGCCATATCTCCTAGACGACCTGAAACTGCTCTCGATAATTAATCTATTATTCTCAAACAATCTGAATTTTTCAGGAGTTAATTAATATTCTTGCAGCAGTAACTATGCACTCTTTAACAAACTCGCCTTCGATGCAATAAACTCCCGAATTTCATAACTTGGTTTCGTTATAAAGTATTTTCACTAATTCGTTTTTTGGAAATTGATTCTAATATTCTATTAGAATTGTCACCTTCTCTAATCCCTGAGTCTCATTCATCTTTTGGTATTCTTTGTGCTTAGTTAAAAAATGGCTTTCAAGATTTTGCTTTTTATAAACTGCAATCGAACCTTTGGAAATAAGACACAAACGATTTACATTTACTTTTATTAAAAATAATTATTTGTCCATTTTCATTGAACATTGAACTTTTCCCTACAACTTTTCTTCACTTAATTTTACTATCCATTGTCGAATGAAATATTTTTATACGCTTTATAATCCTGATTTAGAAATTATAATTATATATATATATTATATAATAATATATATATATAATAGTATAGTAAATATTATAATAATATAAATTATAAGTTAATATTAATAATATATATAGTACTATATATATGTTTAGTATATATTATATATATATAATAAATTTATATATAATAAATGTAATATATATATAAGTAATATATATACTATATATAATACTATAATAATATTGAATATAATATAACTATATGACCCTATACTCACTATGTAAATACTATAATAAACTATTATATATAATTATATATATATATATTATATATTATATATATATATAGTATTATCTTCGTTAGTTTTTTAATATAGCTCGTTTTATTGAGATTCCAGCTTTAAGCCTGATCCAAAGTATTTGTGTATTTCTATAAGTTGTTTTTAGGATTATATCAGACCCATCTTAACTTCCGTATTCGAGTATGTTATGTTATATCTCAAAAATAAGTTTAACAAGTTCTGCTACTACAGCAACACTTGCAATTGATTTGAATGCTTGAAGGAAGGAAATTTAATAAAAACTATTCTATTGGAACATTCGTAGAGTAGCGAATGGAATGATAGCGATCTTCGACATGTTTTGTATAGGAAAAATATTTATTATAGCGTACGCCGATAGTTGCGTAGAAAAGTTAAGCATTGTGTGAGATAGAGAGGCAAAGCAATAAATACCTCATTATTTGGATTTTATATTTCTTTAAGACTTTTGTCAGCATTATTATGAGCACATCTATTTATTTGTTATTATTTAACATTTTTTTATATTCTTGTTGCTATTTCTTAAATTCTTAATTCATGATTTCGTTAAAAATAAGATAGGCAATGCCTATCCAGCCTATCCCTTAACTACGCCACTAAATAAATATTATATATTATCAGTGGTTGGTTCATTAGTACAAGTACTATGATACTTAGTCTTGTAACTTAAGTACATTTATTTGGCAGTACTATGTACTTGTACTTATGATACTGCAAGTTTTTAAAACAGCTGTACTGTACTTGTACTTAGATGACCATTTGTACTTGGGTAGCTTTGTGCTTGGTACTATGCAGTAACCCTTACGTAATTTTTAACTTGCCAATATTTTTATTTTCTTTTATCACTTTCCTACGTATTGATGATATATATTTCATTATATATATTCTAAATAAATTTTTATTTTATGAATATATAAGTATAATTGATATATTTAGTATTACCGTACCTATATATAGTATATATAATATATATAAATAGTGATTATTTTGCCTAAATAATTATATATAAGATATATATATTATATTATATATATATACTATATTAATATACGATATATATATATAATTAGTATACTATTATAAATATATAATTATTTATATATAGGTTTATATTATATAGTATATATAATATATATAGTACTATATATATAATATAGTAGTATATAATATATATATATATTATACTATATCACTTATCATCAACACCTTTTTTCCCCAAGATGGGGGGTAAGGTGTGCGTAACATGCACCGAAATAGAATAGTTAAATAGTAGAAGAATATTACACAGGTTGAAGAAATCCCAGCCTTACCACCCTTTATACCTATTAGTGAGATAAACTCACCAGTCAGTAATAATCCTACCCTTAGAGCTTCCGGAAACCGCGAACGGACCCTCCTTATGGCATCCTTTGCCAATGGTGGGGTTCATCCTAATATAGCCCAGGTGTGGCCACAACCATACACTGGCTCAAAACTCTGCCATTACATTCTACTGTAGTGGCAACCTTTCCTTCCGCAACTGCCAAACTCACATGAACTCCTCCAGACATTCTCCTTTGGCTGACTCATCACTTTTTCTACGGTCTCGCCAGCCAAGCAGATTCCCAACACCTTACCACTATCATACATCACTTAACAACCGGACTATCATCCTATCTTTCCAGATGACTCAAAACCATCTCAACCGCGTACTTTCATTTAATTCTCTCTTTATCCCTTTTTTTCACACCATATAACTCTCTAATACGTTCAATTCCTCATTTTATCAATTCTCTCACACCTAACACGTCCTTATGATTGTCCATCTGAAACATTTATTTGATCGTATCCTTCTTATTCCAGGGACCAAGTCTCAACTGCCTATTATCATAACACAGGTAACAACATACCCTTACTTAAAACCCTTAGGGCACTCAAGACTTAGTCTTTTTTACTTACCATAGGATTATAATTGCACTAGCACCATCCTGTAATATTCAACGAAACTTTCTTACTCATCCTTCGAGCAATCATCCCATGTTACACCTTTTTTGTCAAAACATAATTATCCTAAAAATATTGAAACTCAGTCACATTGTTTACCAACAGCTCTCCGAATTCTAGGCATAAACTTCACACATGGAGGCATGTCCTCACGTGCACAACCATAACTCTATTCTCCTAATATCTAGTTTTATTCTTTGCTCCCAGACTGCCTTCTTTCTATGCCTAAATTTCAATCTAGCACATCGTCTCAAAACTCTTTTCAGATTCACGCACTCGCAAACCTTTTGTAATTTTAGTGGATATATATATATATATATAGTTAGTATATAATATATATATATACTATATAGTATAATATATAGTATATATATTATGTTGTATTACTAATAATATTAGGTAATATAATAATTATAGTAATCAATACCAGTAACTAAAATATTCTATATAGGCCGTAGATGGCTGATTTGATTGGATTTGGAAGTTGTATAACCAAACGTTTATGTATGGAGTGTATAGTTCCGAGGGGATTGAGAGGTAGAGTAATAATTAGTACCTCTATTTATAATAAAAGGGTAGAATAGGGATAATGATAACTGAAAGTATATAGGAGACAGAGGTAAATAATAGATTTATTTAGAGCGTGTGTTAGGGGAGATCTATATAAGCTAAGGTATTTAATGGTCGAAAGAGTGCGAGATGCGCACATTGACCTAAGAACTGGATTCTTTGGGGTAGATACAAGGGTGCGTGTTAGATAGTGGTGGAATAGGAGGATGTGTGGATCAAATCTGTACAATGAAACAAATGATTGAGGTATTTCACATCGTAATAAGTAATAAATAATGTAAATTTATAGGTTATGAGAATTATGCGAACAGGCCGATACTAGGCATTAATAGGAAAAGATCATTATGGCAAGTGTTAGATGAATATTCTGGTGTTCGTGTGGCTAAACTTCTGAATGCTGATCAAAAGTATGATGATGATAGTGAAGCGTATAGAGAAGGATGTGTAAGAATAAATGGAGTTGAAAGTGATTGGGTTTAATATTAATAGCGAAGTTGAGACAGGGGTATAGCTATGTCTCCTTGGTGCCAGATCCATATGTGTATGAATGATGAAGGTTATGAAAGAAATTAAAAGTAGGGGTACAAGGGATAAAATAAGGATGTCTTATAATTTAAATTGACGATTGAAAATGGTAAAGAAGAGTAGGAGGAGTTTCCTACCTTAATACATGAGGATTAGATAATTTGGTTTAATGTGATGCGAATCTGAAGAGAGTTATAACGAGGACTGGTAAGGAGAGGCTGGTAGAGAGATTTGGTAAGGGGTGTGTAAAAGGAGGGGTTGAATCAGTAAACGCTGATAATCAAAGGTAAGATTAGGTAGTGAGGTGATGGACAGTCCCGGTGATCGCACAGTATATATTTAGATGGTCGAAGCTGTGCTTGGAATAATTGTCTCGCATATGTAATAATATTAGGAATATGGTGTTGAATGAAACAGGACGGATGACCTCGCAAGAAGATGTAAAGTATAGGCAAATTGGTGAAAGTGGCACAAGGTGGCTGGTGTTTTCTGCACAATTAAATCCGTTGGCTGGATGTTAAATGGGTGACTAAGTCTTGAACGTGCCCTTAATGTGCTTATCAGTAGGGGACACCTTTCTATATTGTTCATCTGTACACGTGTTTAAATTCGTTAATTAGTAGTCGCGCACTAAACGGTCATCTAGAATAAATACCTGCTAGGCTCACTTAGATATTATCAAGAGGATAGCTTACTTAGATATAAGCTGACTCAAATGGGCTACTTTCATTCATTTTTTAAAGGCTTGTCGTGAAATGCTGTCGTGCAAACTCACCGAAATAGATAAAATGAGGAATGATCGTATAACAGAGTTGTTTGGTGGGAAGAATGGGGTAAATGAGACGAATAAATGATAAATACGTTGAGATGGGTAGTAGGTCATGTGGAAAGGTATGGGAATAGATGGTCAAGCGTCAAGCGTCCTCAAAGCGGAAATGTATAGTGGTGAGTGTGTGGGGGAACTCGACCGGTATCTAAGGAGACCGAAGAAAACTTTTGGATTGAGTAACAGAAAAGAGAATAAAGCACGGAAGGATACGCAAGATAACTGTGAGTTGGCAGAGGGCGAGAAGATAGGTGAACATAACAGGACAGTGAATGGCGGATGTATTATGAATTGAGGCGCGGTATGGTTGCTAGACCCCACCTGGGTCAAGGAATGAAACCCAACACATTGACGAAGCGTAAACCATAGTGAAGGTCCATCGCCATCCCGTAAAGCTCTAGGTGGATTTTTCTGACGCGACGAATTCTCATATAAAGATATTAATAGTACGGGATGGTAAGGCTGGGCCTTTCTTTTCGACTTTAGCTTCATTTATTTTCTTACTATTTTTTCTCTTATTCGCGGTGCTAATACTAAGCACTACCACTTACCTCCAGTCCCTTTGGGGGGAGAAAGAATAGGATGCGGTGATGATGATAGATTATTGTTGGTTTTATTGTTAGCACGCTAATGTTAAATAACATCGATGATGATGATGATATATATATATTGATACTAGTAATACACTAAAACTATACATAATATATATAATAAACATTATCAACTATATATAATATATATATATATATATATATATATAATATAATATAATATATCATGCATAATGTTTCATAAGAAGTCTATGTATTGTACTTCTCACCTTTCGAATACCATGTACTTTGTATTAGTACTGTTGCTACTTTAGATACAAATTCGTAAGTTACTTGATAATTGTACTCTCGTACTTTGAAACAATAATCCACATAGGTTACTATGTATCTTGTACTTGTTACTTGAACCCATAGCAACATTGACATATATATATTAGCATATAATACTATATTATTTATAACCGTATACATATAAACGTATATATAATATAAATATATTATAAATAATTAACCAACTAAATATAATCTAAATATAATATATCATTATATATATATATCCTATAACTAACTATAAGTCATTCTCTATATAATATGTTATATATTTTAATATAATTCATAATATGAGATGAAAATAATTTATCTCAAAACATAAAAAATTTATCTAATAATAATAATACTATCGAATACTCTCTCATATATAAAAAATATATATAGACAAATAGATATTATATATATAATAATTATAAATATATAATATGATATAAATATATATATATATTAAAATAATTATATATTTTATCATTTTATATTTTTATTAATTAATTCCTTAATTAATTAAGATCACGTTTATTATTTTTTAATAATATTAATTATATATATATATATATATTATATATAATTATATATATATATATATTATAATATATATATAATAGAGAGAGAGAGTAGATGAGAAGAGAGAGAGAAGAAAGTGAAGAGAAGAGATGAGAGAGAGAGAGAGGATTGAGAGAGAGAGAGAGAGAGAGAGAGAGAGAGAGAGAGAGAGGCATTAATATTTAAATGTTTTTACGTGAAATTTTTTTTAGATATGTTAATTTTTTTAATAAATTATTTTTATTATATTACTTTACAAAGAAGACTACATAATTAATTAATATATTTACCTATTCTTTAATATTTTGGACCGCTTTTATTTCGAAATATTATTTAATGTGAAACATTTTTATTAAATAAAATTTAATTTGTCGAAGACTTCACTACCTATTTTTTAATACAAATTAATACTCCTTAGACTTAAATACTTTAATATCTAATTAAAGAAGAAACAGAACACCCTATTCTTTGAATTCTTTAATAGAAATAAATTCTTTTTCCGTTACTCTTTACATGAAACATTTTTATAAAATAAAAATTATTTTGTCGAAGACTTTACTACTTGTTTTTAACACAAAAAATATTAAATATTCCATTCAAGTTCTTTCATATTTAATTAATTAAAGAAGAAATGAAACAGAACATCCTTTTCCTTGAACTCTTGAAGTAAAATTGTTTTTAACCCTTTACCCTTTACCCTTTAACTTTTACCCTTTACCTTTTACCATTTACATTTTACCTTTTACATTATACCTTTTACCCTTAACCCTTTATTTACCCTTTACCCTATTACCACCCCCAACCCCACCCTGTCCCCGAACCCATTTACGCCTTTACCCTTTACCCTTTACCCTTTACCCTTTACCTTACCCTTTACCCTTTACATTTCATTTACATTTGAAACATTCTACCAGTTATTTAAAAAAAAATTCAAGATATACAAAAAAATTATAAAATATATTCATGAATAATAATAAAATAAAATTCTCAAGGATTTCCTTTTTTTGTTTTCAATTAATAAAATATTTCGTAGAATTAAGTCTTTCCTGCAAAAGAATAAAGAAGAAAAAAAAAACAAAGTTTCCTGAACTCTTTCTAGTTTATCATGTTCATCGTTCCCTTTTCTCTACCATTTCAACTAGAGTATACCAATGTAAACCCAATAAATAATAATAAAATCTTACATTATAGGTGTGTTAATATACATAAGGCCCACAAAAAAACAATATGTAAATTTAAATATAATATATATTATATATATAATATATAAAAATATATTATAAGAAACAGGGAAGTTTATATCTATTGAAAACTATATTTTTATTTACTACTGTAATAAAAAAATATAGTCTTATAAAAAATATTAATATATAATTATAATATATAATTAATATAAAATAATATTATAAATTACTACTACAAAAAAAAAATTTAAAATAAATATAAAAATTAATACTAGTACTATATTCAGCCTATTATATATATATATAATATTATATCATAAGGTAAGATATTACAATTATAATATACTAAATAGATATCATATAAAATATATATATATATATATATATATACATATATGTTAATTTGTAAAATATTGATATGTGAAATGAAATTTACAGACTAATTTTTAATTTGTTGGCAGCACTGTTAAAATGCTACCCTTGACGATGAGGCTCATGCATTTATTACGCCTCGGGGCTCAAAATGATTTCATTTGAAGTGAGGAGAACTAGTTGCCAGTTGTGTTGTGACTAGTCTGTATAAAAATACTACTCTTTTAGTATTTGAAAATGAGTGTATCCAAAAGAGCATAAACTTACCCTATCCATGAAAATTTCAATGCTTAATTTGTTGCACATCCATAGCAATACCAAAGATGGGTAATTTGTAGAGGAACTTCATTGCTTTCCATATTAAATATGATACCGATTTTCCCCTCAAAAGTGAAGTTTGAAAGATAAAACTTAATGAATTGAAATCTAAATTGACAGTACAGAGAATCATGTTTACCAAACCAAAAGATCAGTCAAAGGCTGCAACAATTGCGTCCTTTCAAGTGTGCAATAAAATTGTCAGAAAATGCAAGCCATTTTCGGAAGGAGAACATAAAGGAGACTTTAGTGGAAATCTCAGATTCTTTATTCTAAAATTTCAGAAATATAGATGAGATAAAAAAAAAACTTTTAAAGACCTGCAACTCGCACGTAATACAGTAGTCATGAGACGTATCGAATCAGTGAGTCATAATGTAGATCAACAGCTTTTAAAAGACATTGATCAATGTTTATTATTTTCTCTACAGTTGGATGAATCGACCAATGTCAGTAACATTGCTCAGTTGCTGATTTTTTTCAGAATGGTGGTTGAAAATTTTTCTCTTAAGGAGGAATTGTTAGGTGTGATTTCATTGAAAGGAAGAACTCAAGGTGTTGAAATTTTTCAAGGATTCAAAGAGCATATTGATAAGATTCAGTTGCCACTAAGAAAACTTACGTCAATTATCACAGATGCAGCTCCTACGATGACTTGTGCATTCAATGGATACATGACTTTATGCAAGAAAGATGAAGACTTTCCAGACTTTTTAAGTTACCATTGAATCATTCATCAGCAAGGTTAAGGTAACAAGAGACTTAATACGAAAGATGTCATGAATATTACTTTTAAAATCGTAAATTCCATCACAGGGAAATCCCTGTAAAAGGCGCATCTTTAAATTACAAATGGAGGGGGGTTAACAAGATTTACTACTGCGCACGGATGATAGATGACTTAGCTGAGGTAAATTTTGCAAAAGTTTTGCGACTTGTTAAATGATCTCATTAGTTTTCTTGCTGAAAGAAATGATGATTATCATCAATTGCGAAATCCAGAATAGCTTTGTAATTTGGCATTTTTGACATATTTTACGGGGACACTAAGCTCACTGAACTTGGAATTACAAGGAAAAAATAAAACAATTGGTAATATGATGAGTAGCGTTGCTACTTTCAAGAGTCAAGCAATAACTATGATCAGAAATTTGGAAAATATGCAATTTGATAGATTTTCAAACATTCAAGATCACTTACAAAAACATCCCACATTCATTTTCAACTCTGAAAAATATGTTGCAGAAATCCGTGCTGTTCTTCATGACTTTGAAATCAGATTTAATGACTTCTCCAAATTCGAAGAGTTGATTCAGTTTGTCATTTATCCATTCAACGAGCGCACAGAGCAACAATTCATTTCAAGTAAATTTGCTGAGTTATTTAAATTGGATAAAGTTACAGTGGAAGATGAAATAATAAACATTGTCAACTTTTATACCAGACTTCAAAGCTTTGGTTGGGAGCATGCATACCCAAACGTCACACTAATTCAATCCAAAAAGTATAAAGGTAAGTGTTATATATATATATATATATATATATATATATATATATATATATTATATATATATAATATATATATATATATATATATATATATATATATATATATATATATATATATATATTATATATAATATATATATATATATATATTTGAAAGGTCGATCTCCAAGCAGAGATGACAAAATGGTCGATCCTACTTAATGATCAGTTGGCCATCCGTGCTTTAGGGTTTTGAAGGATTGTATATTTTTAAACCGGTGTTAATGTATGGTTGTGAACCTATTGTGTGAAGTAGAATAGGTTAAATCTAAGATATAATTCTATAAAGAGCGTGTTAAGTGTGGGAAGAATTGATTAAATAAAGAATGAACCTGTGATGGAGTTTTTATATATATATATATATATATAATATTATATTTATATATTTTATTTATTATATATATTATATATATATAAGATATATATATATAATTTATTATTTAATATAATATATATATATTTATATATATATATATATATATATAATAAAATAATTAAAACTATAATAAACTAATTTTTAAAAAATCCCAAAATTTATAATTATAATTTTAATAATATATTAATATTATAATATAAATATATATATATTATAGTATAATATATATATATATATATATTAGGCTGGAACTTTATTTTTTATTTATTATTTTCAGGTCGCACACCCCACAATTTTGTTCCTTTTGTTCAATGGAATAATTAGTGTTGTTTTTTATACAAATTAGAGGTTGGGATAACGGCCTCATAGCGATAAAAGTTGGAGGCCAGTGCGATTGTTCGTTCGTTTCTTTCAAGCTCATCCTACCACCAAGCTCTCGGAGTCAGCCTGCTCTTTTTAGCGGTATTGTCAACTACGAGTGCAATTATGACGTCTAATTTGAGAAGTGTTGATAAAAAAATTTAATTAATTGGCATTGAATCTCACCAAATTACTGGTAGCAAACTTCCATCAAACTTGCAAGTACCATCGGTGTTATTTTATAATGTGCGAACGGTTAAATTGTCACTTCGTGACAGTGCTAACTTAGTTGTGCGTGAATGTCTTATTTTTTGGGAGAAAGCAAGAATTCCAAAGAGAGCGATACCTCATTGCGTAGACAAACGTATGAAGTTGTACTCTCACTGGCGCAATCTACAAAGAAATGCCGACCGTTCACCAGACACTCAGAAAGAAAACGAATTTAAATTTACAACGGATTTGAATAATTTATTTGATATAGCTCATTCTAATGCTCTGGACATTATGAAAATTGAAGAAGACAGAAAGTTTTTACTCAGTCAAAGAGAGCCTGGGCGAAGGGGATGTCTTGGGGGAGTCGATATGAAGCTATCAAAGAGTGAAGAAAGAGCATTATTGAGATTGACTGCACATGAAAACAGACTGACTAAGGCTCAATGTAGTTCTGAGATCTCTGCCAGTTGCATGGATACATCAGGAGAATCGTCAGGTATGGAGGAATTAGAGGATATTTCTGGTCAACCTGGCCCTTCTACAAACATTACCCAGATGTCTCTTGAGGAAAACAGAGATGCGCAGATTGATTTAGGGATAAAAGAGAAGCCTGTATGTGGACGGAAATGTTTTTTAACTCCAAAATTAATTGCTGTACTCGATCGATGCCACATTATTCAGAGAAATGCCGTTTTTATTCTCGATGCAGCTGCTGAGTCTTTAGGGCACAATATAGATGATCTGGCAATCAATCGAAATACGATCCAGAGATATCGGCAGAAGTTTCGTAAAACGAATGCTACTAAGATTAAAGAATTATTTAAGACAAATGAACCCACTTTTGTATCCGTTCATTGGGATGGTAAATTGCTACCAGCTTTAAATGTGAGAGATTTAAAGAGTGAAAGGCTACCTATCATTGTTACAATTAAAGATCAAGAAAAATTGCTTGGGGTTCCCAAATTAGAAAATTCCACAGGGAAGGAACAAGCTATGGCTGTCTGGAACGCTCTAGTAGATTGGGGATTGGAAGATAAGACTCAAATTCTGTGTTGTGACACAACCAGTTCAAACACTGGTCG
>JABUQX010045608.1:25000-30000 GCA_015478945.1 Trachelipus rathkii
ATGTCAGGAGTCCCGGGTCCTCTCGGCCTGCTAGGTGGAACTACGGGTTGGACTAATCCCCCCTCCGGGGATGGTCTCCGGACCCCCGCTCTTTGTCTTGGGTGGTCGCGGGGGTTCCTCCGACAATCCCCTCCGGGGTATGAAAACATTCCCCCTCCTTCGTCCCCCTTCGCTCCGAGCCCCTTAAAAGGGGTAAGATAACATTTTAATATATATATATAATATTATTTTACTTATTGACTTTGGAAATGCTGAATAGTTTCAAAAAATTTCATGAAGCGCTCTTCTCGTGTATATTTCTTGTTGAATAAATACGCAGCTATGTAGCCGACTAAATTTTTATTACTCCTTCCTCTCTTAGGTATTTGTGATTTTACATGAAACCAAGTTCCTTCAATCGTATTTGTGTGTGCTCCTGTATTAGGATCCCGGAAATTATAAGAGTGATTAACAGTCAAATGGTTAAAACTTTTTTTTATGTCTTTGTACCCTTTCCAACAATCAGAAATTATTGTTGTACCAGGTAAAATGTTTTCTTCAATGAGAGATGCAAGAGTGGCACTATCACGTTTTTCTATTGGAATTAAAAAACATTTATTGGAATTACGTTGCACACCTCCAAAAACCCACTGAACATCACGGAACTTTCCTCTATTATATTTGCGTTTTCCAAACGCACTCTCATCAACCTCTATGATTGTCCCTGGACCTCCAATCTTTTCAGAATTTGACAGTATATGAAAAATACAAATTTCTCTACAAAACGAAAACCAATCGTTTGTCGTTACCTGAGAAATTTGTAGGAAAAATTTAACTTGAGTAAATGTACACTCTTGAAGAAAATAAAAAACTAATAATAGTACTTTTTCGTAACTTAAACGGACTTTTGAAAGCCAAAAATTAGGTCCTGTAGAAGTATAAATATACGAGCACTTAACACATCTAAAAATAAATTTATTACTTAATTTAGTAATATAACACTTAGAATCACATTTATCACATTTTCTTTCCTGTAAGATTAGCTTATAAAATTGAAGGAAGGCAAGCAAATTATTGTCATCATTAACTATATCATTTACACACTGGAGCGACATTTTTAAACTAATTTCAATGAGGTGAAAACACCTATTTATAGACAACGGTGTTAAATTTCCAAATAACTCAACATTTAAATATATATATATATAACTATATTATATATATATATATATACTATATATATATATATATATATACTATAATATAATATAATATATATATATAATATATATAATATAATATATATATATATATATATAGTCTAGAGATATATGTAACTTAAAAAATGACGTCACAATTTCGTCTATATTTATTTCACCCCTTTGTATATTTAGATTGGTACTATTTTTTATTATGAATGATTCAATAAACTTCCTTTTGCCTGTATTTTGTATGGTTTGTATAATAGTAGGGGAATTTATATTGAAGGTGTGGCCTGAATTTTGCCGGTGTTTAACTAGTGCCGAGGTTTGTTTGTCACGGGTTAGATCATCTTTATGTTGTTGAAATCTGATAGTAAAATTATTAGTTTCTCCTATGTATTTGTTGTTGCAGATATTACAATTTATTCTGTAGATTCCTGAATCTTTGTTCTGACTAATATTATTAGGTTTCAATGCATTTTTCAATGTAGTACTATTTGTTTTTACAGTATTTATATGTTCCGGTATATATTCTTTGATGATACTTTTCTGTAAATTTGGTACTGGTAATACGTTTGAGTAGTTAACAATATTTGTGTCTATTTTTAAATATTTGTTCTTTGCTTTTCTCAACGCTTTATTTATGTAATTTTCAGGATATTTAACATTGTAAAGCTATTTTTTGAAATTTTTTACTGAAGATCTAAATTTTGTGGACTACACAATCTAAATGCTCTTAGGAATAAGTTACTCAATACGGCTGTTTTAGTTGATACGTCATGACATGAAAACCAATGTATATAGGATGTATTAGCTGTTGGTTTACGATATATACTAAAGGATGGTGGTTCTTCGTTGTTCCAGGTGATGAGTACATCTAAGAAATTTATTTTATTATTTTCTGATTTTTCTATTGTGAATTTGATATCGTTATGTATTTCATTAATAAAGTTTAAAACAGAGTCTGTATTAATATTCCTTGGTATCAGTGCAAAGACATCATCCACATATCTCAACCATTTTATAGTAGGAAATTGCGGAAATATATAGTAAGTTTCTATAGTAGGTTTCTATTAGCTCCATGAATATATTAGACATGATAGGTGATAATGATGAGCCCATTGAAAGTCCGGAGATTTGTTTATAGTATTTATCTTGAAAGAAAAAATAGGCATGTTCTAGAGTAAGGGATATTAATTTTTTGATGGTATTAAAATCTGGTTGAATATCAATATTATGGTCATTTATATGCTGTTCCAATAAATTTAAAGTAAATTCTACAGGTACATTAGTAAATAACGATGTGACGTCAAAGCTTACGACTTGGAAATTGGATAAATTTTGGTTTTTGATCTTTTGAACAAAATCTTCTGAATTTTTTAAATGAGCTGTAGATATGTTTCCAAGGAAGGGTTTTAGTTTAGAAGCTAGCCATTTTGATAGGTTTTGGGTTATACATTTTATATTGGAAATTATTGGTCGTAAAGGGATATTTTCTTTATGTAGTTTAGGTATTGCATAGAATCTTGATAGTGAAGGTAGATAGGCTTTAAATCTTTCTATGAGATCTTCCTGTGTGGGGATGATTTTATTTAGAGAATTATTGAATTGTTGCTGCGAATTTTTTAATGGGTTTTTATTTAAGGATGCATATGTGTTGGTGTCTCCAAGTAGATTTAGTGCTTTATTTGTATATTCATCTGCGTTCATTAACACTATATTATTCCCTTTATCGGATCTAGTTATGATGATATCTCGGTTTGACTGTAGGTCCTTCAGAGCTTTAAAAAACCTTAGGGGAAAACCTGAATGCTTAAGGAAGTCTTTTTGAAGTTTTAGTAATACTCCAAACAGTATGTCACAGTTTAAATTTGGGTTTTGGTTAAATTTTTTCCATCTATTAAAGCTTATATTTTGGTTTACCCAAGGGTCTAAATTAGGTAATGAGAAATTTAAGCCAAAGCTTAGAAGAGTTTTCTCGGTATGGTTTAATCTATAGTTGGACATATTCTCAATGTTACATGGGTTTCTGTGTTTATTCCACATACTATTGTTGAAAATTTTTTCTAGTTTGTATTTTAAAAAGTTTTTTTTGTTACGTATTTTTCTATCTTTCACTTCAACTGCGTAATCTAATAATTTTGTGAATAGATTATGGTCATCAAAAGTATAGTAAAAACACTGTTGGAAGTGTTTGAAGTTTCTGTAGTTAAATCCAAATTTTGTTTTAATTATTTGTCCAGAGCCTTGTATTCTGTTGTTGAGAATTTGTTTCAAGATCTTCGGAAATGGATCATTTTTTGGTATATATATATTTCTGGGGATAAAGCTCTTGGGAATGATGCACTCTTGTAGACACTCTTTCAGAAAGTTTAAGTTACATTTAGCTATATTTGCCGATATGAGAGAATCCAAATATTTATAAAAAAGTTTCTTTAAATAATAATGTTGGCTTAAAAAGTTTGATACCTCTTGTTGTAAGTTGGGATTCATTTTGTATAGATATTCACAGACTACTAATGCTCGTAGTTCAATAGTTACAGATTAATATTATCCCTTGAGGTAGTTATATTTTCAATTTTCTAAAAAAAAATTTATTTACAAAGAAATCATTTGATAAGGAAATTTATTCACATTTTATATAAAAGTTTAAAAACATTAACACTAATTAAGTCTAGCTTTCGTAGTCAATGATCGACATACTTCTTCAGGACTGAAAAATATTTTTAAATGATGAAATGACTTTAACTCCGATGGATTTCTGGCAACTTGGTGTTTCTATTTATCGATGACGCTATGTTCCCTTTTATTCAATTTTTAAACTTTCTTTAGTATTTTGTTGAGTGTTGTAGACATTTTTAGATATTTATTTGTAATTTCGTCTATATTTATTTCGCCCCTTTGTATATTTAGATTGGTACTATTTTTTATTATGAAGGATTCAATAAACTTCCTTTTGCCTGTATTTTGTATGGTTTGTATAATAGTAGGGGAATTTATATTGAAGGTGTGGCCTGAATTTTGCCGGTGTTTAACTAGTGCCGAGGTTTGTTTGTCACGGGTTAGATCATCTTTATATTGTTGAAATCTGTTATTTACTAATGTACCTGTAGAATTTACTTTAAATTTATTGGAACAGCATATAAATGACCATAATATTGATATTCAACCAGATTTTAATACCATCAAAAAATTAATATCCCTTACTCTAGAACATGCCTATTTTTTCTTTCAAGATAAATACTATAAACAAATCTCCGGACTTTCAATGGGCTCATCATTATCACCTATCATGTCTAATATATTCATGGAGTTAATAGAAACCTACTATATATTTCCGCAATTTCCTACTATAAAATGGTTGAGATATGTGGATGATGTCTTTGCACTGATACCAGGGAATATTAATACAGACTCTGTTTTAAACTTTATTAATGAAATACATAACGATATCAAATTCACAATAGAAAAATCAGAAAATAATAAAATAAATTTCTTAGATGTACTCATCACCTGGAACAACGAAGAACCACCATCCTTTAGTATATATCGTAAACCAACAGCTAATACATCCTATATACATTGGTTTTCATGTCATGACGTATCAACTAAAACAGCCGTATTGAGTAACTTATATTCCTAAGAGCATTTAGATTGTGTAGTCCACAAAATTTAGATCTGGAAATAAAAACATTAAAAAATAGCTTTCATAAACTAAACTATCCTGAAAATTACATAAATAAAGCGTTGAGAAAAGCAAAGAACAAATATTTAAAAATAGACACAAATATTGTTAACTACTCAAACGTATTACCAGTA
>JABUQX010045608.1:35000-40000 GCA_015478945.1 Trachelipus rathkii
ATATATATATAGATATAATTTGTTTATCAGGTTGTGCACCACCACTCACAGGGCAGAGCCTATTCAAGAGGGGGGTGTTGCACACCTCAGAAGTCAACAACTAACGCAACCCTTACGCAGATGAGACAGACGCAGGCTTTAAAGTAAGAGAGATTAAATTCAACAGGAAACACAGAAGATGGAATAGAATTCCACAGAACAGAGGTGGCAAGGAAAGAAGGAAGCACCGCAGTGAACTAGCCTGGAGTTACCAAATTCAAAAACAAACTCAAGCGCCGACACAGCACCCTTGTGCTACGAGGCGTCGTAAAGGTGGTGGTACGCGGTTGATAAGCTCCCTCGAGCACTTACCACTGCGGTACCTATAGAAAAGAGATAGGCACCAACAATCCCGCGCCGCAAAGATGAGGTCAAGTTTACTGGAGAGTACAGCAGTTTATAAGCCTTTTTGGCCTTTGACTCGAACCCTATCCAATAGCCGGGTGAAACCAGAAGCCCCCCAGATATGAGAGCAATACTCCATACAAGGGCGATGAGGCCCTTGTATAGCTGGAACAATTGAAAAGAGGAAAAAAAGTCTCGCAGTCTAAACAGACTCCCAGTTTCTTTGAGACCGCCCTAAGCAACCGTGTGATGTGAGGTTTCCAAAGACATTTTTTTGTTTATGTTAAGGCGCAAGGAATGTTTATATTGTCACAGGAGAGCCGAGAGAACCGTCGAAAGTGATAGGAAAGTTAGAAGTGTCTTAAGAGAGGAGAGATTTGTAGAAGTTGGGTTTTAAAGAATTGAATTTCACAAGCTTGGAGACGACCCACCCGGAAATTCTATCCAGATCAGCGAGAATTAGAATCGGAAAGATTGAGAACGAGAGGCAATTCTAGAAGTAAAAAGAGGGAGCAGAATTGAAATGAGTTGAAGAGTGAAGGGTCGAGTCATCGGCAATATGAGTGGATAGAGTTAGATGTGCAGGTGAGAAGCGATCATTAATGAAAAGTAGGAATAAAGTTAGAGAAGAAGAAACCCTGAGGAACACCAACTATTTGATAGAAAAGGAAGAAGAGTCGCCCCATCAACACTAGCTGATATTGAGCGATTTGACAGAAAACTAGACATAAGTAAGCAAAGAGAAGGAGGAAACCCAAAGGAGGGGAGCTTGGAGAGCAGCGACGCGTGCCATACCCGGTCAAATCCTTTGGATATGTCAAGCGCACCACGCAAGTCTCCCCGTAGTTCCTGATGGCGGAAAACCATAGATCAGTTAGATAGGAAAGTATAGAGCGCCGAAAGCCGTACTGGCGATCGGAAAGAAGTGAATGAGATCCAGATGATCTAAGAATGAGAGGTTGAGAAGGGTTTCAAAGATCTTAGATAGAATACAAGTGAGAGCTATAAGGGCGATAGTTTGGAAGACTCAGAGTGGCTTCCTTTTTTTCGGAATAGGTTGGACAAGAGCGTGTTTCCAACATTGAGAGGAAAGTATTAGTATTGAGACATAGAGAATATAGTTGAACAGGGGCGGGGTTAGCACGAAAGCACACTCCCTCAAAACTCGGGGAGGAATGCCATCCGGGCCGCCCGCCTTCCTAACATTCATAGATTTTCAGGAGCCCATGCACCCGATCAAAATGTAATCACAGGCAAAGCATAGGAAACTAGAGGAAAGTTGGAGGATGAGGAATCCAGAAATCGTTCAGGGTTGAGTTAGAGGAAAATAGGAGGCCGAAGAGATTGGCCTTTTCAGTTGGAGAATTAGAAACAGAACCATCAGATCGAATAGGAGGAAGCAGATTTACAGAAGTTGTTAAGAGATGTTTTTGGCAAGAGGTCCAGAAAGATTTTAATCATAGGAGAATCAAGGAGAGGTGGCGCAACTTTCGTTAATGAAAGCCCACTTTTGCTCGACAAGAGTATCCCTGCAACGATTTTCTAAGCTGAATGAAAATTAGCAAGAGTGAAAGGAGAACGAGAATTTTTCCCACCCCAGATACGACTGTCTCTAGCCTGAATGGCCAGAGAGCAAGCACGAACGAACCATGGATTATGAGGAGAGAAAGATTTAGCCGAAGAAGGAATAACTGCTCATCCCATTCAACGATAACAATCCAACCTGATCGCAGAACTTCGAAGCCTACACCAGAGACATAAGCAGGTCATCCAAATTATAGTTGCGTAGAAGCAGCGCAATTCCTCCCAATCGGCCCGATCAAAGTGCCAGAAAAAACACTTAGGGCAGTGGAGCTGTTGGAGAGAAAGTATTAAAATGAAGAGATATAAGGTGAATCAAAATTTACGCGATAGGAGCGAAAGTGGTGTATTAAAGAAGAGAAGGACTAGTGGGAAACATAGGTCAAGTGGTATTCATTATAATATATATATATATAATATACTATATATATATATAATATATATATATATATAATATACTATATATATATATATAACTATATATAACTATATATATATAATATATATATATATATATATATATATCGCTCAAAGTGATTGCTTAAGTTTCTTTTTTTCTGATACTTGCCAAAATATATAAAAGTTAGACCTACTTTACTTATAGAAAGAGATTTACAGAAAATGATTTTTAAACATTAACTTTTAATTCGAATATAAAATATATTGATTTTAATTTTTAATTATTTTTTTTTTCATTACAACATGTTATTACATTATTCTTTTTAGTAAATAATGTTTGTTTTCTTAGAACATAATGTGCTTTTTTATAATACAGTAATATTTGATATATTTGTTAAATTTTTATGTAAATACCTTTGACTTTTAGTGCATCTAAGATTTTGCGTTGTTTTTCTTTAGTCTTGTACATCTAGTTGTCCTTTGTATTCTGGCAAATAGTTTTTTTTAACTTTAAGACTACGAGAAAAGGATGTATAATGTTAAAATAATACACTTACTGGCAAATCTGCGAATGGTTTGCTTATAATAGAACAGATTGTTTGATAAAATATCTATCAGTCAAACAAAAGCCGAGTTTTTTTATTCCCTACAATAAAGAGATAAGTTATATATGAGTTATAAAAGACTTATTTTGCTGGTTGAGTAGCCCAGCTTTGGTGAAAGAAAGCGACCACACCAGAGAAAGCTGCAAAAACCTAGTACCTGTTCTACTTAAATTTTTGCAAGGTAAACCGGAGTTAATACGAGGAACACGAAAGAACTACAACACGTGAAGTGGAGGAAGAAGAAAAAGAAATAAGTCCCAGAAATCCTGCCACTCCATATTGGTTACCCAGAGGTCGAACACCTTCTATTGCACAAGTTCCTCTCAAGCAGAAGACCCTCTGCAAAGATAAATGAAGCAGAACACTCTCTAAAGAAAACGCCTTCAGAAGTCTAAGAACCCTACAAGGAGGAGTTCATCGCAGAAAAAGGGAGATTAAAGAAAAGAATGCAAACGAACTACTACTTCATAGCTGGTCTCCCTGAAAAATTAAGCGACCAACAAGCAATAGCAGTTCCAAGCAGGAGACCAGATCAAAGAAGAAAAATCATGCAGCATGCATATCAAAAAAGATAAGAACAGTAGTCACATCGTTAATCCCGGGCCTACCAGTATCAATGACTATTTTCGCCGTCTGTAATACCAATCTTAAGATATCGTGTATCTTCAAGCAACACGCAGAATAGTGGGAAATGGATACAGTAACACAGTTAAAATACAGGCTTACCAGCCTCCGTTTAACGTGCCTATTTCCATCGACAATATGGCTACTAACTAATCTCTTTAGGGAAGGTCTCACAGATTACTTCATATGAAATTCCATTTTTGTCTCTTCGGCTCTGATTAAAATAGAAAAAAAATTCATCCATGTATGGTATGACGTCTAAATGAATTGGCACCTCATACCACTGATACTCTATGTGCATGGATAACCTGAAGAAGGAATCACCATCAATATATATTTGGTAGTACTTATAATACAATAGCTAACCAAAACCACTGCTACGAGATATAAATGATTATCTTGGAAGAATGGAGAGGAATCAATTTCAATACAGTGATATGAATGCTACAAATGGAGGACCTCATACCACAATCACTATAGTTTCTTCATTCAAACTGTATTCTTTTTTGTGATTCATACTTCCTTCAAAATTACGCCAGAGAATTCAGCATCAAGCGTCAAACATTTCTTATGCATGGTTCCTCAATCGGATAGGGATTCGGTTTCTCAGATGGCTCCTCACCAGGATATCAATTCGCGTTCAAGGATGTTGATTCACCTTCACTGATGATCCTCAATCGGAGGTTGGTTCGACTTCACAGATGGTCACTTTGTCTACTGAGCAACAGGAACAAAGCCCATTTCTGTGTTTAAATTTAATAATAACTGTGTTTAAATAGTATTTAGTTATGTAGTTCAGTAATTTTATTATATAAAATTTAAAATTTAAAGCGTTCTGCGTTTACGGGCGCGAAGTAATATATAGAGCTCAAATTGAGTGTTTAAGTTTCTTTTTCTCAGATACTTGCCAAATATATAAAAGTGAGATCTACTTTACTTATATAAAGTGATTTACTGAAAATGATTTGTGAACATTAACTATTTTTTTTAATATAAAATATTTTAATTTTAATTTTCTATTATCGATTTTTTTATTACATGTCATTATTTAATTATTTTTGTGAAATATTATTTATTTTTTTACATATTTTTTTATGATAATATTTCATATATTTGTTAAATTATGTAAATACCTCTGATTCTTTTTGAGTCTCAGATTATTTTTTTTTTTTATTTTTTTTTTTTGGTCTTGTGCATGCATTGTCTTGTGCATTCTGACCAAAAATTTTGTTTAACTTTGAGACTACGAGTAAAGGATATATAATATAAAAATAATACACTTACCGGCAAGTCAGCGAATGGTTTGCTTATGGTAAAACATATTGTTTAATAAAATATCTATTAATCAACCAAAAGTTGAGGTTTTTATTCACTACAATTAAAAGATAAGTTTTAAATGGGATATAA
>JABUQX010045608.1:55000-63404 GCA_015478945.1 Trachelipus rathkii
CAACCGCGGTTGTCACTGCTCTAAAAACCGCAAATGCGGTTGTCAGAGAGGTTATCTTTTTAAAAAAATACTCTCTCCAATGCTATCAAAACTTTCTCTCTCTTAATATATATAATTATATAACTATTATTGTAATATATATATATATATATATTATATAGATATATATACTATATATATATATATAATATACTATATATACTTATTATATATATATATATATCTATATATATAATATATTTATATAAATATATTATCGTCAATATTACTAATATAACTATATTATATAATATATAATTCATATATATATATATATATATTATAAATTAATATATATAGACATTTATAAGATGTTGACTCCGTTAATATTACGCGATAGCGTTAATTATAGGTTAGCGTTTGGCAGGCAGGTCAGGTTAGGTTTGTTCGTTAAGGTTAGGTTAGATTAAGGTTAGGTTACCCTAAATTGAATGTATTTACCTAAAATTATGAAATAACAATTCATATTAAATTCGCTTGCCTGGCACGTCAACATCTATATAAATTAGCCATATATATAACATTATTATATATATAATATTATATATATAATATATATATATAATTTATATATAATATATAATATAGGGATATATATATATATATATATATATATATATATTATATATTTAGTAATATAATATATAACATATATATATATATATAATATATATATATATAATAAATATATATTTATATATTATATTATATAATTATATATATAATATATATACTATATATTATTATATATTATATATAATATATAGAAATATTAAATAATATATACACTATATATACCACATCTCCGCATCACTCCTAGGATCCCTTAACTGACAAAACGCCACAGACGTCATTAACTTATTATAATCATTAATCAAACTCATACCCTTTATATATAATTATATATATATATTATATATATATAATATATATTATATATATACAGGGTGCATGCGGAGCCGGAGCCGGAGCCGAAGCCGGGAGCGCCCCAGGAGCGACGCGGAGCACGCAAGGTTTGGAGTGGAGCACGCGAGCCGGAGCTCGGCGAGCTCGGCGCTGGAGGCCGAAACTTTTTGAGGGACTGGAGCCGGAGCCGGAGCCGAAGGCGAACTTTTTGGGGATCTGCGAGCCGGAACCGCGCATCCGGAGTCGGAAGGCGAAATTTTTAGGGGACCTGGAGCCGGAGCCGGAGTCGGTCAGTCGCAAAAACAAGAGGATGCTCCGGCGTCCGGCAAATACAAATAAGGTATTATAATTATTACTACAGGTTTTATATATAATAATATTATATATAGTATATATATATATATTATATAATATAATATATATATACTATATATATATATATATAGTAGCAATATATAATATAATATGTATATAATATATATATAATATATTATGTATATTAATTATAATATAATATATATATATAGATATAAGTATATTTATTATATAATTAATATTTATATATTATATATATATATATATATAGTATATATATTATATATTATATTATATACTATATATATATATACATATATATAATATTAAATAATACTATATTATATATATATATTCTCCTTTTTCCAGAAATTTTGATTATGTATATTATATTCAAATAGATAAAAAAAAGGTCGTACTTCTATAGCATAAACTTTAATTAATTAAGCCCTTTAAATATCCTTAGAAAAATCAGTCAACCTAAACCAAAATCGAAAACACCTCATGTATTTGAATATATTACTCACTCTGATGATAAAATACTAACACAGCTTGATGGGAAACAGTCAGTATCGATCATGCACAAAAGGTCTACCTAAACTACCAGTACTCATGGTGTCACATACATCTATTCGATCCTTTAAATTAATGCCCGACATCGTTAAAACGCTACTCATCCGACATTGCTGGCAATAGCTTAAAAAGAAAAGTGAAGCCCTAAATGAGTTAATCAGGAGAAACATTTTAATTTCAAAAAACTCAGATAAAGCCGGGAAACCTTTTCAGTGCCATATAAACTTGCTTCTGTCGTATGTTAGGTGAAAAATTCAAAATTCAATTGATTATAATGGTTGTCTAAAGATAGTGACCCATTAGTTTTCTTTTGCATGACAGGGTTTAAAGCACTGTGTGGAGACATGGATTAAAACGCGAAGTCCCTTCTAGACTTTGAAAAAATGATTTGCTAAACTAGTTCTAGAAGAACTAAGATAAACAAAAAATAAGCTTAAAAATTGCATAAAGGTACGCTTTGTGCCTTTAAAAATGGATACTTACACATGGGCAAAGCTAAATTATTTGTCAATAATATTAAAAATGTGGACGAAGATAAAAAACAATATTTCTAAAACGTCTATCAGTTAAAAGAAAAAAAATTCAACATTTGGAATATATTAAAGAATTTGTTACTGACATCTTAAAAGAATTAAAGAAAAAAACAAGTGACAAGTAATTAGCTTAGTTACGGATAACGCATGAAACATGATCAGTACAGTACGATCTGAAAATAAAAAAGGACAATGAGGGTGAGCGAATAGGAAATTGCTCCGTAAAGTGTTGGATTACTGATATTCTATTGAATGCTCAAACGAAGAGCCTAATAGTTGTTTTCAGAATGAACTTGATAAAACTATGAAAGGCTATGTTCCGATAACGTTAACCTTGTACACACGAGATGTAGAGTTCATACTTTACAGTTAGCAGTGCGCCTGATGCCGTCTTCCCACGAATACTATAAAGTAAATCTTATAAGCAGGGTTGAGACAAAGTTGTAGCAAAAAGCAGCCCACCTACCCCAAAATAATGAAGGCTTTCTAAAGAATCACAGCCTAGGGGGGGATGCCAAAAGTGCAACTATAGCGTCAAGGACAAGATGGCTGGGAAGTACCAGTGTCTTGATGCCTCTAAAGTCTTTGCCTTCTGCCAACTAAAAAATTATAGAGTAGCTACGATGGCCTGCCGGTAACTTCTCGAACTAATTTTTCTCTTCCTGACAGTCAGTGGGAACAAATCCAAACACTCGCAAAGAATTATTAAAACACCATACTTTACAACAAAATATATTCAATCAGAAGACTTGACTGCAGGAATATTTTTATAGAGAACGGATTTTAGCAAACACAAACTAAATTCCATGAAAAGCAAGCGGAAACGACTGTAACTGCAAAATAAATTGATTTTTGTCGACATCTTCTGATCCTAGTTAATCTTTTCCCTAACTGCACAGATCTGACTATTTAAGCTAGGACTTCTTTCGAACTAGGACTTAAAAAATGCAATCACGCTATCGAACAGAAATCTGCGGGCCGGAGTCAGATAGCTTCAGCAGCTTTCAGGAATCCTCCACTTGCTAGAATTTTGTCAGATGAAGAATAAAGAAGTCACATTTGCCAGATAATGGAAAAATTGGACATGCAGAAAAGCGATTGAAAAAAACTAAAAAGACAATCTACTAGTAAAAGACATTTAACCTAAATATCTTCTAGAAAAATAAAAGGTTGAATTCCATAAGTCATTAGATGGAATAATGAAAATCGACCCGAAATCAAAGTTATCAGTTAAAGAGGCAATCATTATTGCTATCCTAAATTTTGCAAGATGCCGCTTGCCCAATTTACAGCTTTGCCTCCTATTCAAGCGAATGTTGACGAGCTTCTTTTCATGCTTTGAAAAATAACTAAAAACGCCGACTAAGCTACATCGTTTAAAGCGAGCCGATTTTTATTGATGGGTTTTATTTTTAAGAACAAGTTTTGAATAAATTATATTACATATGGTCGGGCTTTTTTTAAAAAAGAGAAATTTTTTAAAAAGTTGTTTCACTTTTGAATCTAATATATATATATATATTTATATTATATCCTGTATATATATATTATTACTATAGATGTGATATATATATATATAATATATATATATATATTATATAATATATATATATATATAACTAATCATATAATAGTAAATATACACGATATTAATAATTATCTTATAATATTCTATATAAAAGTTGCTTTGAATAAATTCATGCTATATGATGTTCAGGCCACTCATCAGCTTCAACGAGGAATTATTTTAAACTTTAGGATGCAATCTAAAAAGATTTTTATTCTTTATAGGAAAAAAAAAATAATAAATTATTATTACGAAATGCTTTCAGGCAGTTCATCATTCAAAGAGGAATTATATTAAAATTTCTGGAAGAAAGTGAATGATTCCTTCTGTATTTCTTAAAATTCTATTTCTATAAAATATTTTCTTAGTTTTAAATTCTAAGATTAATAAGACTGTCCGCTTAACAAACATTTAATTTCCATCATACCCTAAAAATTTTGTGTATCAGAATTAATGATTTTCATGACTGTAAATGGAGAGGGAGCCGGAGCCGGAGCGGAAGCCGGAGCCGGAGCCGGAGTCGGAGCCGAACAATTTTAAAAGCTGGAGCCGGAGCCGGCAGTCTGACTGTTGTGCCGGGTTATTTTAAAAGGCTTGAGCCGGAGCCGGAGTCGGAGCCGGGTAATTGTAAAATGCTGGAGCCGGAGCCGGAGTCGGAGCCGGAAAAAAATTTGTCGGCTCCGCAGCCCTGCTTTAAACTTCGAAGGGAACTCATAAATGATGCAAGTGTAATTAAATTAAGGTAATTTAGTTTAAGGATTAAGCTTAATGTAATCCACTATACTAATAATATATATAATATATTATTTATATATATATTACCTATATATATAATTATAGTTATATATATATAACAATTTTCATATATATATAAACATTATATTGATATATATATATATATATATATATATATATATATATATATCTATTAATATATATATATTAATATATATTACATATATAATATATATTTTGTTATATATACTATATATATTATATATATATACTATATATATATAATATACTATATATATATAATATATAATATATATTTATATATATATAATATATATTATATAATTATATATACATAATAAGCTACTAATATATATAATATTATATATATATATAATATATATATATATATATATATATTTAATATATATATATATATAATATATATTTATAATAATATATATATAGTATATATATAAACAGCGGAAAACTCAATAAACGTTGTGAATATGTAATTATTATAATCCCACATAAAAAAAAAAAATAAAATAAAAGAAAAATTACAAAAACAACGAACCTATACTTTCGAGAGGACATGCCGCCTCTCCTCATTTTCAGGCTCGCCCTAAATAAAAATTCAATAAAATTAAGGCACAAAATAAAGTGTATAAAATAGTTGCCGCTTGTTTAAGGATGTATTTAGATATTATATACAAATAATATTTTAGAAGATTTAAAAAATAAATTGGTAAATCACTAAGAATAAGATTTAAAATATTAAGATTATTTGCATTCTTATTGTTAGAAAAGATTCTAATCATTGTTTTCGTGAGCGTGTATGACGGGAGATATCAGCTCTATATTTGTAACATCGATCCTGTGTTCTTCTCTTCTCTATGCTTTTGCAGGATGAGTTACGGTCACAAATTTTAAGAGGTAAGAATGTGCGTTAGGCTATGTATCTTTTTAAAATAAAATAATAGTGCCTTTCCCTAACTGACAATTTTAAAAGATACATACCTTAAAGATTTAATGCTTGTTTCAGGTGCCCCGAACACTACTAAAAAAAAAATTCCTACAAAATTTAAAATATGTGATTCAGCAAATTAAAAATGTTCGGTGTCTATAAAGAACCTAGCAAAGATTGAGGTTCTTTAAATATTGGAGAAACTTTGGATTTTGAAAAGAAGAAAATACCAACATTCTTTCTCTCGTAAAAAATTGTGACCGTAACCATCCCTGCAAAGCTTTAGAGAAGAGAAGAACACAGACTAGATGCTGCAAATTTAGAACTCATATCTCCCCCTGATAGACTCATACAAAAGAAATTCATCCAAAATTTTTTAATCAAGAACTATAATTAATTTTAATGTTTTAAATGCAAATGCTCATGATGATTTTACCAATTATTTCTTAAAATTTTTAAAATTCTTATTTTATGAAAGATCCTAATAACATCACTTTAAACAACCGATTATTTTAACAAATAATTTGGTCCTTAATTTTCTTAATAAAAGTTTTATCTTACGAAGCCTAATAGGGAGAGGCGGTCTATGTCTCTCAAAAGTATAGCTTCGTGATTTTTGCCCTAATTTTATTTTGTTTTTAATTTCCGCGGGGTTTCTTATAATTTATATATATTATATATAATACTAGATAGTATATATATAATATATATATATAGCTATATCAAATAGTATATTAGTATACATATATATATATATTATAATATATAAATATAATATATATAATATATATACATATATATATATATATTTGATGGATGATTTATTTGTTTGACGCTAATCGGTAAAGAGAGTTTGAATGATTTGGTGATAGATTTTGGTAGGAGGGTGCTAAAATGAGGGCTTCTGTAAGCAAACGTTGATAAGAGTAAGGTAATGGTTGCGAGTGTGGACAGTCTTCAGAGTGAAGTAAAAAAAAAAAAAAAAATTATGCTGTAGATGGTGATGAGCAACTCGAACAAATGTCTGAGTTTAAATATTTCAGGGCATATTATGTGCGATAAAAAGCTGAACGATGATGCGGAGTGCTATAGGAAAGTTGAATGGCGAGAAGTTTCATGGTGCAATTAAATCGTTCGTTGATAATGATAAAGAAAAAAAAAAAAAAAAAAAGAAAAAAAAAAAATCGACGACAAAAAAAATTTTCATAAATAATAATGCCCATGAGGGTAATGATTGCTTACCGTGTTATTTGCTATAGTAGTGAGACTATGGTTGCTCTGGAATAAGAAGTATAGATCTAAAGTTCAATTGTTCTATGGAAAATCTTAGGGGTGTGCCTAGCGTGTGAGAAGAGCTTGTATAAAATCGAGAAGATGAATCTATTAGAGAATTGTGTGGTGTGAGAAAGGGCTTAATGAGAGAATAAATGAAAAGTACGTGAGATGGTTTGGTCATGTGGAATGGATGGAGACAGCCGTGTTGCGTTAACGCGCGATAAGAACTGATAGTGCGTGAGTGCCTGCTGCGGAATCGACCGGCTGGGAGACGGAGAAAAAGGGATTCAGTCAAGTAAAGCTCGAATCGCCTTTTGGATGGAAATGTGAATTTGGCGATGAGGCGAGAAGAAAGCGTTTGCATAAAGAAATGAAATGGACCAACTTTTTGAGGGAGCATGATTTGTGGTCCCCCTGGGCCCAAGCCGAAATGAACCCCACATTTGCACGAGATCGCCATTAGTGAGGGCTTCGTCGCGGTTCCGTGAAGCCTTAGCGCGTGAATTCTGACTGCGACGAAGTTCCCCTAAAAATAGATGTAAAGGGAGGATGTCGGTAAGCTGGGCTTTGCTTTTTCGATTTGTGTTCATATTTTTCTACTAACTTTCTGTTCCACGAGCATGTCGAGCCACCGGGGGCTTACCCCCAGTCTTCAGAGAGAGAAGGTAGGGATGATTATGGCTGATATATATAATATATAGGTATACTATAGTATATATATATATATACCTATTATATAGTATATATATATTATATATATATATATATATATATATATATAATATGTCTATTTTAGAACATATATATATATATATATATATATTAATTATTATAATATAATGACTAAATTATATATATCCATTGTATACTATAATATATATATATTAGCATATAAATATAATATATATGATTATAATATATATATATATTTAATATACTACACTTATATATATATTTATATAATCTGTCACCACACCTGTAACCGTTGCAAACAGAAGCTAAATTCCACATTAAAAGACGTGAAATTTATAATATTTCATTAATAATAATAATAATAATAATAATAATCCACAATATATAATAATAATAATAATAATAATAATAACAATAATAATTTAATAATAATAATAAATAATAGTAATAATAAATAATACATAATAATAATAATAATAATCATAATAATAATAATAATAATAAACTAAATAATAATAAATAATAATAATAATAATAATAATAATATAATAATAATAATAATTTAATTATTTATTTTTATTATTATTATTTATATTATTATTATTATTATTATTATAGTCAGTAGTAGTAGTAGTCAGTGAGTAGAGTGCATAGTAGTAGAGTAAGCATATATTATGAAAATAAAGCAATTGTTAAATTTGTTTTTTATTGTACAACCGCAACCGCAACGCAAATCGCAACCGTTAATCGCGTTGCTTAAAAAAATTTAAGAACCGCCCAAAAAAACATTCTCTCTCTGGT
>JABUQX010045609.1:0-27173 GCA_015478945.1 Trachelipus rathkii
AGGAACAGATAAATGATGAAAGAGAAAATGAAAGAATTGGTAATATTTAAAACCCAACTTAAGAAGAGCCAAATAACAATGACGAAAGTGAAGAAGAATTGTTGGTTAAAATATACCATTATAGGGAGGAAGATATACATCTAGGAATAGAAAAAAGGTTAAGAATAAACAAGATTAGTAATTACAGGTTGCTAAATAAATCTATAGGAATTGCTGACAAAATGCTTCCCCGGATTATACCACCAAATTGTGATATTACTGAAATAAACCGGCTATATTATGCTACTGCTAGAGCAATAACTGAAACATTAGGAGTTAAAACCAGGAAACTATAAGAACAAATAGAACTAAACAAAGAGAAATAAGAACGAAAGAGAGAATAGAAATGGAATAAAAAGAAATAGCAAACCAAGAAAAGAAAAATATCAATGCTGTCTGCATTCCAAAATGGAGAAGTTACTGCACACAAACATTAACCAACAAGAAGAAAAGTACAGAACTTACTATACAGAGAGAGGGTGGAAAATGGGGACCCACTTGTTCATGCAATAGGAAGAAGGAAACTAATACTAGTGGCAAAGGTTAAAAAAAGAAAGAGATTTGAAAACACCAAAAAAAAGCAATAGAATATTTAGAGAAGACCCGGCAAAACTCTTAGAATTAAGAAGGATACGATTAAAGTAGAAAAACCACCACCTAAAGAAGAAGTTGAGAGATTTTGGAAGGAAATTTATGAAAGTGAAGTTAATCCTAATAATGAGGCCGAGTGGAAAAGAGAAATGGTATACAACTCCCAAATAACAGCGATTATACGAAACTAAAACTATGTTCTACCGACCACAGACAAATGAAAGTAAAAAAGTACTATTAAAAGGATTGGAAGTTGAAAACACCAAGGAAAGATCAAGTACATAATATATGGTTAAAAGAAACATATATATATTAGACCTAACCTGTTCTAACAAGAAAGTTTTAACAACTAATAGAAAAACGAAGAAAATCCCAGAATGCTCAATAGTGGAATTACAAACATTATATCCCAAAAAAATGAGGAAACAGAAATGGCGAGCAAATACCGCCCAATCACATGCTTACCAACCATAATTACCCCTCGTTTGCGAGGAAAGACAAAAACAGGCAACTTTTGCCGTTCGTATCCATAGAAAAAAATATTATTTATATTATAGTCAGATATGTAATGAAATAATTATAATCATATAGGTAAAGGAGAAAGAAGATATTTCCTAAGCTTAGTACATAATCAATGTTTGTAAATAGTTTATCAGAATTGTTGCAAAACAATTCGCAAACTATTATTTATGTAAATACGAAACTATGTTTCTAAGCATGAAAAGGGAAATAAAAAATAGTTAATTAAAAGCATTAGTTTTGAGAGAGACTCTATTTCCCCGTTGTTGTTCATACTGGCTCTCTCAATCCCCTAAGCAAACTAATAAATAACTTAGGAAACGGATATAGAATTAACTCGATGAGAGAAAAAGGCAAAGAAAATATCACACCTTTTTAATGGTGACATAAAATTATATGCTCAGAATAAAAAGGAAATCGGAACAAACAGTAAGAGGTTGTAAAGCGATATTCCAGAGATTTATGTATGGAATTTGGGTTAGATAAGTGTACATTGTAAGTCTCGAGAAAGGAAGAAAAACAGAAGCTGGGATATGTAATAGGGTAAGCAGTGATATGGAAATACGGCTGGAACCTAGAACAAAGGTAATACGTAGCAAATAACCTATGGAGATTGAAAGAAGTCTGATGAAATTAGAATCAAAAAAGATAAAGAAAAAATAAACAAAAAAACTATATAAAAAAGAAGGAAAAATATTTTAGAATCAGAATTGAAACCATAATAGATTGGTTTCAATATGAAATCAATGGGATTGATGTCAAAACAAAAGAACAAATGTTACTCACATGCCACATAAGAATAACTCTACAAAAACCAGAATTGCATGCCGAAGGAATTATGTGCCACGAAATGAAAGGAGGAACGGGGAATTCCAACAAATGGACAAAATATAATAAAACAGAATAATAGTTTAAGCAAATATTTAGAGAGCTAGAGAAAGTAAATTTATGAGATGGTTGTATGAGCACGAGATGGATGAAACGCCCCAAACAATCATCAAATACAAAAAAAGAAAAGGATTACCTGGAAGGAGTAGCGATTGAGGTAGAAGAATTTAAAAACATAAACAAAGTTATTAAAGAAAAAAAAAGATCCTAAAAGTAAAACAAACAGACAAGAATAAATAAATGATATCACCAAATGGAAGGAGGCATGTATGTGGAAAACACTTCAGGATAGATGTACTGGACCAGATCTACATCGATAAGGAACATACAATTGAACCTTTAACAGGAGTATACCTAAAAAAGAAGGCGAGGAGAACACAAATAGCGGCACAAGACCAGATACTAAGAACAAACTAAATTGGAAAAATATAGAAAGGAAGAAAATAAAGGGAAACAGGTTAAAAGAATGTGCAAGGAAAAAACAGAAGAACGTAAACCATATTTCTGACAGGAATGCGAACACTGCTAACGAATGGATTAATACACACATAGACATAGCACAATTTGCAATGAAATGATTCATATGAAATTATGCCAAAAATACAATTTTGAAATAGATACCGATAAATACTGGCAGCACAAACCAGCCACAATAATAAAAAATGAGGAAGCCATAATCTTCTTTGACCATACAATACCAACTTCAATACCTACACCACATAACCGACCAGACATTGTAGTAAGGGAGATGAGAACGCAGAAATGTTATATTATAGAGATTGGAATAAGCAGTGACCATACTGATGAATACATATGGATGAGAGAAAAGGGAATAAAACTACGAAATGATATCCAAATATGACAGGAGATGAGAGGTAACTATATATTCAAATTTTAACCTATAGTTATTGGAGCGACTGGAGTGGTGAAGAAAAGCATGACCATATACTCAAAAAAGCTACCTAACATCGTAGTTAAGAATGTGGTTATGGAGGAGGTCAAAAAAAGCCTGGCAATCCTAAGACTCGTGCTAGGGAGTACCTAAAAATCCTTCATGCCTTAGGTCCAAGATTAGGATCTGGATGAAGGATTAAAACCTCTAAATAGAGAGGGGAAAAAAATTATTAAAATGTTCTGAGTGTGGCTATGAGTGTAATCATAAAGGAAGCTTAAGATTACACATGCTTAAGCATGCAGTTGTTACCTTGTCGTTGGTGGTGGGGCTCTCTGGGACACAGTTGGGCAGGATATACTGCCCTGCAGTGTCCTAGAGCGAAGAAACAACTAACAAAAGTTGAAAAACCAGACCCTCCATTAAGTGGGCTGTCAGGTGGGTAAGATGCTTGCCACAGTTCACTGGATCCATCATCAATAAATTTCGTACACCTCGAATTTTTCGAGAGAAATGATATAATGGTCTGGAGAAGAAACCAGCAACTCCGGTTCATTATGCACTGGGGTGATGTGGTGGCATTTCCGTTTTCCAGAGGCGGATACTTCTCACCCTTCCCTGAGTTTTCGGATGTACCTCTTCCGCGCATCTGCCTCTCCCCGGAATCCTTCTCTTTCGTCTCTCAGTGCTAGTCTCCCGAGCGATGAAAGTTCGATTCCCCGTACGTCAAACTGATTCGCTTACGCTGTTGGGCTGGTTTAAAGCAGGACCAATTCCGACGGGTCGGTGTCTCGGGCGAGGAATCTGAACAGCTCGGGGTGACCGGGTACTCTCGAACGGAATGAGAATTCGGGTGACTCGTGCATGGATGGCGAGTTGTCCATGCCTTGGGGGGAATCCATGTGGACTCTGCGGAGAATATGGGGTGCCATACTACGCATTTCGGGCCCAGGTTCAGGGGTGCTGGGGGTAAACTGGTAAACAGAAAATCCCTCATCCTTAGATCTGAGGTTTGGACCCGGATGAGGGATAAATACCTCCCTTCGAGGAGAGAAATTTTTTAAAAAAAATTGTTTAAATGTTCTGAGGGTGGCTATGAGTGTAATAAAGAAAACAGCTTGTTTGCTTGCGCATTCGAATGATCTTATGGCTATGAGTGTAACCGTAAAGGATATCTTAAAAAACACATGCTTACTCATCAATGAAGATAAATCTTGAAAATAGTATTAAGAACCAAAATCTAAGCATGACCTGAATAGATTACAAGAAGGCATATAACAGTGTTCCCCATAGCTGGATAAAAGAAGTATTAAAAATATACAAAATAAATAAAAAAAAATAGTAGATTTTGTAAAAGAAGGAATGTGGCAAGGGGGGGTGAATTTTAAACAAATTTAAAAGGGGACTTTGTAAAATCCTACATCAGGTGAAGTATACGCAGTTCACATCAACTTTTATTTCTTGCTTATGAACTGAAGTGGTTCTAAAAATATAACAAAAATATAAATATATATAAAAGTACAAATACTAAATATTAAAAGATAAGCATAATAATTATACATAATTGATTAAAAAATAAATATACATATTAAAAAATATTAAATAAAGTAATTATTTTGGGACCTTTTATTTATTTTTGTCCTTATTATTAGCTTTAGCTTTAAAAACTCATTTTGTTACTTTTACATTCATACCACATTCACACCAATTATAAAATAATAATGTACCTTCTATTTACTGATGAATTGGATTTTAGAAATAGCTAAGCTTAGGGTGGTATAGGGCTGCTACTTAAGATTTAAGCTTAGATTCCACCTCAATGTAATTTCTTCCTTGTGAAACCCTCGCTATGGTTTCTTCAATAGTTATGGCTTTTAAGGATTCGGCTTGAAGATTCTAGTAATTTCACCTCAATAGTTTCTTCTTTGTGAAATTCTTAAGCTCTTGATTGAATAGATGGTACTTAAGTAGTTTCTTCAAATAGCTTCCTAAATGATTGTTGATTGTGATTGTTAAGATTTCACCTCAATATTTTCTTCTTTGTGGAATCCTTTGCTTGATCCGTTCTTATGTATTCTTCAATTCTTCTTGTGTTGCTTGAAATATTTAGCTTCTATTCCTTGTGAGTATCTGCAATAGCCTTTATTTGCTTGCAGTATCTCCTAATTTTTTATTTTTCTTGCTATTTGGCTTTGTTCAGCCTAGCTCTAGCTTCTATATTTGCAAGCCCCTTTTTCTTGCCGCACCCTTTATTCTGCTTTTCTCAGCATCTTTCTTATCAAATGCAAGCAATTTGCTTTTTCTTCACTTGTAATATTATGGTCAGTTTAGAAAAATCACAGTTGGTGTTCATATAGTATGGTTTCCTTTTAACCAACCTTTTCTTAACTTTTTTTTTTATATAGATATCTTTTAATAGAAAATATAAGGGACTTATTGAAGTGGAAAAATTCGATATAAGAATAGGTAATCTTCCACCGCCACGCCACTGCGCTTCATTTTGGACATTAACCCTTTAAGCAATCTAATAAACAAATTACAAATTGGATATAGAATTAGCGCACATAGCGAGAAATCGAACAAAAGTAATTTCACCTGTTTTATATGGATGGCCTAAAATTATATGTCCCAAACAGACAAGAAACAATCAAGCAGGTGAAGGTAGTGAAGAAGTTCTCCGAAGATATGTATTGAGTTTGGTATGGATATATATGCTTTCCTTACATTCAGGAAAGGGAGAAGAACGAAGAATGACAACATCATGATAGACGATGCCGTCATAAGGTAACAGATAGATAGATTACATATACATAGTGGAGATAGATTACATATACAAAAGAGAAATAATAGGGTTGGGCTAATACCTGGAAAGCGCAGAAAAATTCGTCCAATGGGTGTATCAACAGGAAAGTGTCAGCCAACAACAACTTCGCTAATTAAAAAGAAAACGGATTACATGAATACGAACAATATTAGAATAGAACAAGGTCAAAGGTTGAAAGAAAAAACGCAAATAGAAAAGACTGGAATATTAAAAGGTAAATTTGAAGCAGAGAGGAAGAAGAAACATATAAACTAACGGAGACAACAAGCAATGGCAAAGAAATTTAAGAAAATCATATATAAAAGTTATATGGATAAGGATAAATCAGTGGAGATATTCACTAGGGGACGATTACAAGCAGAATAAGAAAGATTGATTATGGCCGCTCAAGACCGAACAATCGGCACAAGATGGCATAGAAACATATAGAGGAGAAGAACATCGGCGACAAATGTAGGGTGTGTGACCAGGACACAGAATCTGTTCCTCACATTTCAGAAGAATTTCAGATTCTGCTAAATAGACATCTATATACTGAAAGGTATAACACCATCTGCAGATTAATTCATTTTAAATTGAGCCAAAAATACATCAGGACAGAAGCGGCCAACTACTGGAAGCCCAATCCCCAGAAATAGAAGAAAACGAAGAGGTGCTGTTACTTTATGATTCCGTTATCCAACGATGGAACAGTCGCCCAGCAATAGACGCGGCCATCTGGTGAGATGCAATAGAATAAAGACAGTTGGAGCGAGTAAAGTGCGCTATAGGGAACCTGTCGTAAATAGGAGGGGCGGAGTCCCAATGGATAACAGGCGTAGGACATAGTAAAAGTGGAAAGAAAAAATATAAGGCTCAAACCAAATTAGAAGAATGTAGAACTGAATGACATCGGTGGTGATCTTATAAGTAATTGGAACGACTGGGTAAGTATATAAAGACGTCTTGCGTGAAACATCTGGAGAAGCTGCCAGTATCTGTCAACACACTAAAATGGAGATAAAAAGCTATTGCTATTTTAATCGACTTTTTGTTGGGTTTGGGGTAAAAAATTTTCTTTGGAATGTCCTTTATAGGTCAAGGTTTGAACCACGGACCTAAGTCTATAGATTATATTTAGACTCCTAAAAAGGAGAGGAAAAAAAATTGAAATTTCCGAGTGCTGAGAATGAGTGTAATCTGAAAGGAGGGTTAAAAGGCATGCTTAAGCTACGTTTTCCTCGGGGCGACTCTCGCGATGATCGTTCAACGATTATCGTTAACCGATTAAACGTTGAACGATGATCGTTGGGGTACTATTTTCCTCGGAGCGTCTACGATTGATTGAATTTTCAATAGTCGCTGTGTGTGTTCAGTCGAGCAGTTGTATGTGTTCTAGAGGAAGGTTTTGTTTAACAAAATGAGTTTAAGATTGAGTAGACGTAAAGATTAGTTATTAAATTTCTTTTGATAGAGAAGAATGGAAGACGACGAAACTAAAACATACAATATGGGATAAAGAAGACAAGAAACACTGTTTGAGCTCAGCCCAATGAAAGAGTGACTGTTTAATATATACTAGTATATATAAGATATATATATTATATTAATTATATATATATAGTATTATAGTAGATGTAGTACTATATATATATATATATAGGTAGTTTAGTGTGATTATATTATATTATATGTATTATATATATATTCTGTGTAAGTTGTATTAGTAGGGGTGCCAGCCTCGTGAAGAGCCACAAGTCTCGAGTATCTCCAGAAATAACAACAGCTGACCGTGCGAAAGGAATACAGTTGCTGGAATCAATGGCAAAATTTTACCGAGGAAACTGTAAGATAGAAAAAAAAAAACAAAGAAAAAAACGTATCAGCTAATCTCGAAAACTCAAGAGCTAACAGGGGAAAGGAAAGAGTAGCATTTTAGAGGAATCCTTGGTAAAATTTTCGGTTAGCAAAAGTGTAAAAAAGAATGAAAAATTTAAAAAATTGGCTATTTTTTTTTGGGGGGGTGCTGGGACTAGTGAATATTATATAGTATTAGTAATTAGATATCGTATAGTATATATGTATATATCATATATTTACTTTATTAATGTATATTATGATATAGTATTATAGTGATATTATAATATATATAATAATATATAATATAGTAGTGAGTAGTTAGTATAGGTTATATAAGGTGTATATGTAGTATTATATACGTTATTTGTAAGAGCGGTATTACAGGCGCAATGCTAGGATGGGTCTCGATGCCGGACGGAGGAAACAACAGGGGGGGAGCGTTTTCCATACCCGTCAGGGATGGGGCGGAGGAACCGGGGCCGCGCGACACCCAATACCAAGAGCGGGGGTTCGGAGACCCTCCCCGGAGGAATTCGTCCTACCCCGTAGTTCCCCGGAAGGCGAAGAGACCCGCTCCTGCCATCGGTGCGGTAATCCTTGGGTATTCTTTAGTTAAAAAAAACAGCAAAATTTAATAGAAAGTCTCTATTTATTTTAACGAGTAACCATAAAAGGTCTCTAAATAGGCTCTCCAATCATATTAAAATTTATTACATAATTTTTTTATTTTTTTACATTTTCCTATCCAAATTTTACCAGGATTCCAAAAATGTATTCCTTTTGCTGTAGCTATTGTAAGTTTTTTGGATATAATTTTTTTTTAATTTTTTTTTTTTTTTTTTTTTTTTTACATTTTCGCACTAAAATTGGACCAGCCATTCCAGCAATGTATTCCTTTCCTGGTAGCTGTTGTAGTTTTTTGAGATATAATTGTGGCTCTTCTAAGGCTGACATATATATATATATATACTATATATTAATATATACTATAGTATATATATATATATATATAATATATATATATATATATATAATATATATATATATATATATATATATATATAATATATATATATATATATATATATATATATAAATATAATATTATATATATATACTATATTATCATGGGCGTAGGCAGGATTTCATTTAGGGGGAGGGGCAAAGATTGAGTGATATATATATATATATATATATAATAATCTATATATATATATAAATATATATACTATATATATATATATATATATATATATATATATATATATATAATAAGTATAATATATATATATATATATATATATATATTATATATATATATATATTGTGGTCTTCAAAAATTGTGTAATATTTCTTTTATTTCTGCAATTGTTTTTTAATGTGTTGTCTGCAGTTGAATATCAACGTGTACGCCTTCCGTGATTGATTTAACAGCTTTGGAAGTCACCAAATGCTATCGATATACTGAAAGTTCTAGCTGAGAATAATGTCAGAAGAATCCAGCTGTATAAATAGCACAAAGCTAGTTGACTTAAGCCAATATGAAAACGAAACCACATTAAGCTTAGAAAAAATGAATATAAACGTTAGTAATTAAGTAATTAACTACTTCAATATCTATCATTGATGTATTTTTTCAGCTTTCTACTACTAAACCTTAAAAACGTCGTCTGGCAAACATGTAAGGTTCATAATTTTATTTCGCCAAGATTTGGGGGGGGGCAAGTGCCCCTGCCCCCCTACGCCCCAATATATATAGTATATATATATATATATATTATTATATATATATATATAATATATATAATAGATATATATATATATATATATATATATATAGGGCTATATATAGTAAAAGTTAACTTAACGCCCACACGGAGCGGGAGCTCGATCAAAAAAAATTTCACAGGTAGCCTCTGATACATAAATAGACGTTTTAGGGGCGAAATGTATAAAAAAAAAAAAAAAAAAAAAAAGAAAAAACTCAAAAACTACAATAGCTAACGGTGAAAGGAATACATTTTTTGGAATCCTGGTAAAATTTTAGTTAGGAAAATTTAAAAAAAAAAATATTGTTTAATAATTTATAGTAATATGAGGAGAAAGCCTATTTTAAGACCTTTTATACTTTACTCTTCGTTAAAATAAATAGACCTTACTAGTTTTGTTTTTGTTTTGGTTTTTTTTAACTAAAGATGCCCCAAGGGTAATAACCCCGCACACGAGAATGGCAGGAGTCGAGGGGTCTCCTCGGCTTCCGGGGACACTACGGGTTAAGGAACTCATTTTCCCCCCTCCGGGGAGGGTCCTCCCGGAACCCCCGCTCTTTGTAATTTGGGTGTCGCGGGGGTTCCTCGCGCCTCGCCCTTCGGGTAATGGAAAACGTCCCCCCTGTGTTCCCCGTCGGCTCGAGCCCCCTACCATGCCGTTATACCTTTACAAATAATATTTTTATAATTTCGCCCCTAGAAACAGGTATAAAAAAAAAAATTCATTTCGACCCTAGAGCATCTATTTATGTATCATATAGATGCCACCTGTGAAATCTTTTTTTTTTGATCCGAGCCCCCGTTCCGTGTGGGGCTGTTAAGTAAACTTTGTCATATATATAATATATATACTATACTATATATATATATTATAGTTTATATATATAAATATTATTATATATATATTATATAATATATTAGGCCCGCCGTTTCCCATTGTCCGCACAATGTATCTTAAAAAACTATGAAACTACAGTAAAAAGGAATACATTTTCGGAATCAAGCGTAAAATGGTAGCCCTGAAACGTATAATTAATGTAATAAATGAGTAATAAATACAATTAATATGTTTTTCGTGTTAATGATATATTCTAAAAAATCTGGCAATCTGTCTAAACACCAGGTTTCATTATATACGGGGTCACTAAATTGTAACGGGGTCTTCTGAATCCGCAAAATCTTCTTTCACGTGCACAAAATGACTACTTATATGTTATACTATTATTATATTATATATATATATAGTATATATATAATATATATATATAATTATATTATAATTATAGTTAGTATATATGATATATATATATATCCGGCACACTAAGGGGGCCTCGAAGCCGAAACGGGGAACATAGGGGGGGATGTTTTCCCATACCCCGTAGGGGAGTGGCGGAGGAAACCCCTCGCGACCCCCAAATACCAAAGAGCGGGGAGTTATCCGAGCCCCTCCCGGAGGGGGGGAAATAATCCTACCGCAAGTTCCCGGAAAGGCCGAGAGACCCCGACTCCCCTGCATCGGGGTGGTATACCCTGGTAATATTGTTTTAGTTTTAAACCCACCCATTATTTAAAGGGCAATGTAAAATTTACGTTTAATTAAAAATAAGTTTAAAATTACTCTTCTACATTTTTATTAAACTTTTTTTAAAAACCGCTTTTTTTTATTTTTTAAAAAGTGTTTCAGTACTATCCATTATTACCTTGATTCCAAAAATGTATTCCGTTTAACTGTAGCATTAATAGTTTTTAAGATACATATGAACGGGACAATGGAACGCTGACCTATATAATATATATGGTCAAGCGTCCCTGATTAGCCGTCTTATATCGTTAAAAACTATTGAATGCTACAGTAAAGAACATTACGATTGCTGAGGAATCAGGGATGGTGCAATTCCAAGAAATGTAAAAAAAAAAAAAAAAAAAAAAAATATATCTCAAAAAACTACAATAGCTACTAAAGCGGAAAGGAATACATTTTTTGGAATCCCTCGTAAAAAATGTATAATAGAAAATGTAAAAAAAAAAAAAATATTGTTAATAATTATAGTAATATGATAGAAAGGCTATTTAGAGAACTTTTAATTGGTTTTTCCTCGTTAAAATAAAACTCTTTCTATTATTTTTTTTTTTTTTTTACTAGAGAATACCCAAGAGTATACCGCCCCGATGGCAGGGTCGGGGTCCTTCGGCTTCCGGGGAACTACGGGGGTTTAGGATTATTTCCGCCCCCTCCGGGAGGCGTCTCCCGGTAACCCACTCGCTCTTTGGTATTTGGGTGTCGCGGGGGGTTCCTCCGCCCCTCCCCTACGGGGTAATGGAAACACATCCTCACCTATGTTCCCGCCGGCTCAAGCCCCTAAATATTGGTGCCGTAAAAGCAAAAATTTTTTATTTTTTTTTAAACAATTTTCCTTTATTTACGAAGAGAAGCCAAATAATGTATCCTTTTCGGCTTGTTAGCTATTGTAGTTTTTTTGAGATATAATTTTTTTTTTTTTTACAATTTTCCTGGAACAGCAATGGACCAGCATTCCACCAATGTATTCCGTTTTTAACTGTAGCATTAATAGTTCTTTTAAGATACATATGACGGCCAATGGAAGACGCCTGGCCTATATATATATACTTATATATTATATATATATATAGTATATAGTTATATATAATATTAGTATATTATATATATATTACTATATTATATTATATATATATATATATATATAATTATTATAGTAATATATAAATATAATATATATATATTTAGTATATATATATATATATATAGTATATATATATATTATATATATATTATATATATAATATATTATTAAATTTTTATTTAATAAGTCCTATATATCAAACAGTATTTTTTATAAATAAAAAAATAAAAAATAAGCTTAAAAATTTCCTTACTGTTTATTGCCAATCTCAGCCCATATATTGTCTTTCACAACAATAAACGTTGACGACTGACGATTATATTCACCCTTCTCCCGTACGACTATTACAGACCTACGATCATCGTAAACGACTCTAGCGGCAGTCGCTCGGAGCAACACGGTTCATAGGAAATACATAGAAATAGTGCTTAACGATTATCGTTGCACGATCATCGTTGAACGCGCATCATCGTGGAGAGTCGCACCGAGGGAAAACCGTACCTTTTACGGGCATCAAAAATTGAAAACGTAAAAAGTGTTAAAAATAAAAAAATCATTCTTTCTGGGAGGTAAAACCTGGCACCGGTTCCCCACCTCATTGTTAGAAGAGTTGAGGGGGCCGGAGCTCCCTTGGAGTCAGAGCCAGCGATCTCGCCCGAACAACGAGCCATGGAACTTTCTTACCAAAAAATAGTAGAAAAGCCAAATATAAGACTCGTTAGGTTGGTTGCCAATGCTGACCACCATGGGCTGCCTGAGCCGGCAAAAAAAATTTTTCCGGGCTGTCTGGCCTCCATCATTAAAAATCTACCGTGACTTTCCGGTTCCAATGTTTTAAAATTGTTCCCACTTTTTTTTTCCTTTTTTGATTTTTTTTTTTTTTTTTTTTTTTTTTTTTTTGCAAGAAGCCCAATTCAGGAGGGGGTGTTTTCACGCTCAACAAGTCCAAGCAACTAAAAGCAAATATCACGCAAGAATGAGCACAGACCGCAGGCTTTGAAAGTGGGGAAGATTTAAGATTCAGCAGGAAACACATGAAGATGAAGGAATTCCACAGAACAGAATGTTGGAAGAAAGAAAGAAGAACCGCAGCGAACTAGCCTGGAGTTACCTACATCAACAACAAAACTCATGTGCAAGACACAGCACCCCTAGTGGCTACGAGGCGACGTAAAGGTGGAGGTACGCCAGTGGTGATAAGCTCCTCGAGCACTTGCCGCTGTGGTAACCTATAGAAAAGAGATAAAGCACAACATCGCGCCCGCAAAGATAAGAGGTCAAATGACTTGGAAAGTAACAGAACAGTTTAATAAGCCTTTTGCCTTTGACTCGACCCTATTCCAAAAGCCGGGTGAAAACCACGAGCCCCCCAGAAATATGAAAGAAGCAGTTCTCCCATACAAGGCGGATGAGGCCCTTGTATAGCGGAGCCAGCTGGGAAAGAGGAAAAAAAAGTCCCGCTCGCAGTCTAACAAAACTCCCAGTTCTTCGAGGCCGCCTAGCAACCGTTGTGATGTGAGGTTTTCCAAGACACATTTTTTTGTTTATGTTAAGGGCAAAGATGTTTATATTGTCAACAGGAGAGAGAGAAGAACGCGTCGAAAAGAGATAGGAAAGTTTAGGAGGTGTCCTTTAAGAGAGGGAGATTGGTAAAGTTGAGTTTTTTTAAAGAATTGAATTTTTCAAGGTTGAGACGACCCCACCCGGAATTCTATCCAGATCAGCGAGCATAGATCGGAAAAAGATAAGAACGAGAGGCAATTTCTTAGACAGTAAAAGAAGAGCAGAATTTGAAAATGGAGTTGAAGAATGAAAGGGTCGAGTCCTCGGCAATATGAGTGGAATGGAGTTAGATGGGCAAAGGTGAAAAGATAATTAATGAAAAGTAGGAAATAAAGTAGGAGATAAAACAAAACCCTGAGAAACACCACTTTTGACAGAAAAAGGAAGAAGTCGTCCCATCAACAACAGCCGTATTGAGCGATTTAGAAAAAGAAAACTAGACATAAGTAAGAACAGAGAAGGAGGAACCAAAGGAGGGAAGCTTGGAGAGCAAAGTGACGCGTGCCATACACGGTCAAATGCTTTGAATATGTCAAGCGCCACAACGCAAGTATCCCCGTAGTTCCCATAAGGGCGAAAACCATAAATCAGGTTAAGAATAGGAAAAAGTAATATCGCCAGTGACTCGAGCGCCGAACAGCCGTACTGCGAATCGAAAGAAGTGAAATGAGATTCCAGATGATATCCACGAATTGAGAGTTTCAAATATTTAGATAGAATCCAAGTGAAGAGCTATAGGGCGATATTTGGAAGGATCAGAGCGGCTTCCTTTTTTTTCCGAACAGGTTGGACATGGGCGTGCTTCCAACACTGAGGGAAAGTGTTATTAATTGAGACATAGAGAAATATAGTTTGAACGAGGGGCGGGGATAGCAAAGGAAAGCACACTCCCTCAAAACTCGGGGAGGAATGCCATCCGGGCCACCGTTCCCTTCCTAACTTCGAGATTTCAGGAGCCCATGGCCGCACCCGGGAGCAAGATATAATTTTCCTTCTCTCACTTACACATAAATCATAAATTTCTCTGTTACAAAAAATTTTATGGTAAGCCCCCTATAAATAAAGTTGAATGTTAGTTTAATGACCATATTTATTTTATTTATTTAGATAAATTAACAAAAAAATTTATAGAAAAATAAGATTTTTTTTAAGAAATACAGAAAAATATAATTCACTTCTTGATATTTTAAATATAATCCTATGAACGTGAACTGCGTGTAAACATTTACGTTAAAATAGGAGTATAATTTATTAAAAGATTTTTTTTTTTTAAACTGGAAAAATTACTATTTCAGTTTCAAATCCTAATATGTTAAAAATAATTTCTTTTTGGAACTATCGAGCTGGCTAACTAGGTAATTAATATCTTATTCAAACGCGATTTTTATTTAAAAAAAAAAAAAAAAAAATTATAATTCACTTTCCTCTCTCCTAATTTTTAAAATAATTTCTTCTTTTGAAAACTGCCTGAAGCATACTGTAATTAAATTTCTAATTCACAAAACAATTGCTCTTAAAAATAAATTTCTTCAATAAATTCTCCTTTACGATGTCCTCGATCTTGATTTTTATTATTTTCAAAGCACAGAAATCAGCTTTCGAACATTCATTAACTAAGAGGCAAAGCTGTAATTGTTGTAGCCACTCTTGCAAAATTTTAAGGATAGCCTAGGGATGGCCTTTTAAACTTGTTTAATTTGATTCCATTGTTTTTTTTTTTATTTTTCATCTAATGCTTATGTAATTCTAACTTGCATTTTCCTAAGGAATTTTTAGGTTGAAAAGGTTTTCTGTAGATTGTCCTTTTTTTTTTTTTTAATCGCTTTTCTGCATGCTCCAATTGGCCCCAATTGTTTGTCAATTTTTTACTGCTTCCATTTTTAACAAGATGCATAAAGGAGGAAAATTCTTAAACTGCTAAACTATCTGACTCCGACCCAAATTTCTGTTCGATAGTGTTTAATGTCATTTTAAAGCCCTAGTTTCACAAAGAGCATTCCCAGCTTTAAAATCAGATTCTTCAGTTTCTGAGAAAGATTCTGAACTGTGGGATCAACAAAGATGGCGACAAAATATTTTCCTGCAGTCAGGTCTTCTGAAATGAGTTTTAATTATAATATATATAAATATTTACTATATATATATTATATATATAGTTAAATATTATATATATATTATATATCTAATATATATATATATATATATATATATATATATATATATATATATATATATATATATATAATATATAAATAATATATATATATATATATATATATATATTATATATATATATATATATATATATATTTAAATATATATATATATACTATATATACTATAATATATATATATATATTTATATATAATTATTATATATATATATATATATATATATATATATATATACTATATATATATATATATAATATATATATATATATATATATATATATATATATATATATATTTATATATATATATAATATATAATATATATTATATATATATATATATATATATATATGTATATATATATATAATATATATATATATATATAAACTTATGGGTGGTTTTAATAATTCTTTGATTAGTTTTCATTAGTTCCCACTGATATGCGGAGAGTGGAAAAGTTCAGGAGTACGGGCAGCCACTATACCAAAAATTCGTATTTTTCGATCACAACGTGAATGTAGCCTCCTACTCGATCGGTTATCAAAGGATTCCAAATCCTATCCAAGCTTTTTACGTCTTTTGAACCTGCAATAATTTTGGGGTAGTGTTTGCCTGCTTTTTTGTTATTTGCTTTAGATTTCCCCTGTATGGAGTAATTGTTAAGAACCATCAAACACCTGCCCTTAACTTATGTGCGCAATGCTTTTAAACTCATCGGAACGTAATGTCTTTTCCATGTTTTTATCAAGTTTTCATTATGAAAACAACTGTAATAAAAAAATATATACTATAAATATTACAATATTATACTATATATATATATATAATATATATATATATATATATATATATATAATTATATATATATTATAATATAATATATATATATATTTTAATAATGTATGAATATACTTTTTTATAATATATATTGTTATTTTCTCTATTTTAATATATTTTTTTTATTTTAATTTTTTAATTTTATTATTTTTTATTATGGCCACTGAAATTTAATGATTTATTAAAATGTTTTTTCTTAGTAATAACCGATTACTCTGAACTGAAATAAATTTGGGTGTATTTTATCATTTAATAAAAAAAAGCAGAAATAATAAATAATTAATAATTATATATAATAAATAAACTACAAGGGAACGATTCTAAAAAATTTATTTTTGAATGCCATTTCACCTGTCTTGTTTGTTTACATATAAATGAAGCCTCCCAAAGGAGGAGAGCTTTGGCTCTCCCTGCTGGGAAAGTGGGGGTTTCCTCTTGACTTTGACTGTTCCCCAGTTTTGCTAGGGGAAGGTGAAACGTGCCTCCGTTATAATAAGTTTGGGGTTACATCTGGCACTAATGCTGCAATCTCAAATATACCTGGGTCAGTTTGGGCAAACAGGTTGTGAATCTTTTCCATGTGGTTTTAAGTTGGTAATTAGGATTCCAGATAGGGGGTCTGGCAGACCTAGAATATCGACTGTTTGCTGTGGGAGGGATTTCCTAAGGTTAATTTAGAATCATATACTAGGTTTCCAGCACCTCGCAAATGCCAGAGATCCAGCAAGTGGGGTTGTATTTCTTTGGAGGCACATTTGCTCTAGTTTTTCTGAAAGTGGCCCAGGCCTAGGGGGGGACCCTGTGAGTCCCAAGGAAGCCTCAAATAATCAAGTATCATCAAGTAAATGAAGCCCTCCCAAAAGGCTAGTTATGCTTAGCTTTGCCAAAAATGATGCAAGCAATGAGCAAATACTCACCCAGTTTTAGCACAATTTCATGCATAAACGAACCTTGTTACAAAACATTTGAAAAAGTCAGGGTATAATTTAGCTGAAGTGAACAAACTTTATGAAACGTCATTAAGTTTGACAACAATAATATTTAAATTACAAAAATATAAAACATTTTCTTTTCGACCCATTTTACAAATTTTTACCTATTACCAACTAAATAGACAATACGATATTTTTAATAAAAAATATGAAAAAAATGCTAGGATATAAAAATTGGTAATTTTTTTTGGCTTTTTTTTCATTTGTGTAGGGATGAAGAAATGACGGTTGAAATGCATTTCAACCTATCGATATATCGATAATTTTTCATTATTTTAATAACTTTATGAACATCAAATCGAATTTTTGAAAAATTTTTAATTTTTTTTAAAATGTACATAAAAATTAAAAGTATTTAAAGGAAAGAAAATAATTAGGGAAAAATATTTTTTTAAGTAATGTAAAAATAAAATAAAAAATAATTTAATAGCGTCGGACCCGGGGTGGGACCAGGCCCGCCCTCTTTATAGGGGTGATTCGGTTCCACTTCTAAATAAAATAAAAATAAAAATTTTTTTTTTTTTTTTTTTCGCTCATTTTATAAGCCCAACGCGAGTAAAGTACTACAGTTTTATTTAAAGCTTCATAATTTTAAGTTCTAGAAAAAATGTACGCCTGCCCCCAAAAGAAAGTTAGAAACAATGATACATGGAGGGATATTCTGAGCTTCAACTTTTTGAAAAATGTGATTTTTTTTTTTAAACTCGTTTTTATAAAAATGAAAAAATTGTGGATTTATTTGTTTAATTTATTTTTTTCAGTGGATAGCACTCGAGTATGTTAGCTTTAAACTTGCAAAGTAAATTTTTGATCCAAGCAGTATTATGGCAAAAAAACGGGGCTAACTTGGGTCCGATTCCACCCGCCCGTAAAAAATTGCATGGAGGGGTGCCTCGGACCACCTCGTTTATCGTATTTTTTACGTATTATTATCTGACACTTTTTTATTAACGTATAAAAGTTAATTTTCAATGTAATAAAAAGTTAATTTTATATTAAGTAAAATTTTTTTTAAAAAAATGAAATTTTTATAAAAAACGAGTTTTCAAAAAAAAGTGGGGCAACATTTTTAAGGCGAGAGGGTGAATCGACCCAGCCTTATTTTATATTCGTAGAATTTTATTTTATCATTATTGACATTTTTTTATTACTTAATTTTAATTTTTAAATATGAATAAATCATTATTATATTAAGTAAAAATTTAAAAATATAAAATTGAAAATTAAACGTAAAAGACGAATTTAAAAAGATGGTCCGAGTCACCCCTCCATGGTGGTCCGCTTCACCCCGCCCGGTCCCCGGGCCGACTGAGCGTTAATCAAACTTTAATAAAACTTTTTATTATTAAAATTAACATTATTATTTTTTTTTTGTGTGCTTATGCCCGAATATAGGCCCGTGATTTACAAAAAAAAAATTTTTCCAAAAAAGTGCATTAGGGGAGAGTCGGGAAACCAAGTTATACCTAAAGTGGTCCCGGCTCACCCCCCGACGCTATAATATATATATAAATTATATATATATATTATATTATATATATTTATATATATATATATATTATTATATATATATATATACGGTATATATATATATATATATATATTTATATATATAATAATATTATATATATAATATTTATATAATATATATATATATATATACTATATATATATATTATATATATATAAAAATAAATTAATGTACCGAACCCCGTCAGTGAATTTAATATGCAATGTTCCGCGGTGAACGTTCATACCTCCATGACGTCAAGATCTCAATGGGCAAAACTTTTTTCATTTGGGTCTTTCACACCCAACTTTCCATCCCTGGCAGTGTTTGAAATTGAAAGTAATTGAGCAACTTTCTCTTGCTGCAATTGGACATTATAAAAGGGCCAGGGAAGACTTTCCATTCGCTCTACGGAGGTGAGGCTTCATCCCCTTTTTGACCCTTCAGGTTCTGACCCTGGGTAAGGTCAGTGGTGCATCCAGTGTTTCCAAGTTAAAGCTGTATCTAGTACTATTAAAATCATCTCAAATGGCACCGGTTCAATTTGGGTAAATAGGCTATACAATGAACAAATGATATTTGAGTGTTAATTATGGATCAAAAGGAAAGGAGAGTCCAATGGATGGTGTAATATTACTACTTTGGGATAGTTTGTTTTTGGTTAGCTAGTGGGTGGGGTAATAAGAGCTTGAGGTGTGGTTACAGTAGCTAGTGATTTAGCATCTAATGAAATGCCAAGGGAAACCAAGAAGTATTTCTGCAAGTCCTGACTCCAGATTCTATGAGTGAAGAAGACCATAGTTAGAGAAGATTGTAAGAGTCCCTATACAACCCCAACCCATTTTCTAATCAAGGTAATGTAAGTCTCTCTCTCTCTCCATGAATTTATATTTGATTTTTTAAGTATACATTAACAAAAAATACATTTCAAGTTTCTATAATTAATTAAAAATAAATGCCAATTAAACAATTACCTTTTATTTTTAGTTTAGATTACCTAAAATTACTTTTCGTTTCTAGAGTTCATTATAAAAAATGCCAGCTAAGAAGACTTTGCTACAGAAATGCCAAAATTTTTTATTCTAATTCCATAAATCCAGAAATATTAATTTGGACTGTAATTACATCAGCAAATTCCAAAGGTATAGACTTAAATCCCTTTTCTAATATTTTTAATGTGAAACAAGAACCAATTTCAATGATAACAGTCCCTTATTATACAAAAAGGTTAGACCTGAGTTAATAATTTAACTTTGAATCTTAAGAAATATTAGTCTCTTTTTGACATTTGTTAATTTTCAAAAATTTTATCCCAATTATTTTAGTGAAATATTAAACGTAAATTCCTTGTTAAGGTGAGACCATTTCTTCAACTATTTTCCTTTAAGGATAGGAAATATACAGAATTTATATTTAATTGGGCTATATCTAAGGGCGGAAGACTCATTTCTATACATTTAAATATTTTAAAATTCTTAAAATTTTTGAAGGAAAAGATACTTATTATCGGGTAACATGGATGTGCCCATTTTTATTAAGGCTACTAATACCTATAATAATAAAATAGTTAAAATTACTGGCACTAATGGGTCAAGGGGTACAGTGGATTGCGCCCCACATAGACAAATATTTATTTCAAATATATCCATGGTCAAATCTATTGAAAATTTGAATGTTTATATCTGATATCAATAAATGATATCATAATCTAAGGCCTGACTTCATGAATGGGGTAGGCTCTTATAATATTACTTTTTTTTTAGAGTAAAATTGTTAGTTTTTGATTTTTTTATATAAAGTTTTTTGTGTTTATGATTACAAAAAGAGTAGAAATAGAAGTGGGTTGCCACCAGAAAAAACAAATGCGGGAAATATTTAAACATTCTTGAAGATTTAAATAAGATTTTAATGCAAATTTTTTAAGGAAATCTTTTTTTATTCTATTTTACAAGTAATTTAATTGTCTATAAAAATATTCGTGTTTACATAAAATAAAAAATGGATATCAAATTTCTGAAATTGAAATTAAGAGGAAAGAATTTAGACTCAGAAAATTACTCTTATCAACAAAGTTCACAGGTTGGTTATATATATATATATATGATATATATAATAATATATATATATCATATACTATAATATATAATATATATATATATTATATATATATATATAATATAAATATATATATATATATATAATATAATATATGATACCGGTATATATTATATATATAATATATATATATATTATATTATAAATATATATATATATATATATTTATATATATATATATATATATCTATTAATATATATATAGATAGAGAATATATATAATTAAATTATATAATGTAGGTTTACAATTAGATTAAAAAATCTTTGAATCAACAGGTGAAAAAAATGAAAAACTAAAAAAAATCTTTTTTTTTTTCCTAATTTTTTTATTGAAAGAAAATAAACATTTAAAATGACGATACATGTATCTAGATACTGCCCATCACTATATATATATATATATTTATATATATTAATATTATTATATATATATATAAATATATATATTATATATATATATATAATATTATATATATACTATATATATATATATATAATATATAAATATATTATATATATATAATATATATATTATGTATATATATATATATATATATATATATATATATATATATATATATATATATATATATATATATATATATATATATATATATTATATATAAAATATATATTATATATATATTATATATAATATAATATATATTATAATATATATATATATATTATATATATATAATGGAATAAAATGTACAGTTATTATAGTTATAATATTAGTTAATAGTTACTAAAAGAAGGTATTAAATAAAGTAAGTTAATTATTATTCCAAAGAATTAAATTTAAAAACCCTCAAATTGCACATGAATGTTTTTTAGGTATTGGGATATTTCAAGAAATATTACTAAAGAATGTACGAAAGATTTCTGATGTAATGGAAGAATGTATTAACATAAACATGGAAAGTTAATAAAGATAAAGGGTGGAAGATTGGTAATGGAAAAAGAAGAGGTTATGGAGAGATGGAGGGAATATGTTGCAGATTTATTCAGAGATGTTTTACGAACCTATAAACGTCCACTCTAGGGAAGATATGAAAACTGCTGTATTGAATATTAAAACCAAAAACAGTAGTTGGTGAAGAGGAAATTGTATAAAAAAATTGCTGAAGTGTTTGTGATGAGAATTTGCTATTGAGAAGTTAATAGGTTTAGCATATTAGATCTGTAAATCTGGAAAAGTAACATTAGAAGCAGAAAACACAGATAGTATTAAACTGAAAATCTTTGTGCTATTAGTATCATGAGTCAAATAGGACTTTGCCTGTGAGTAGTTGCAAATGTGTTTAAAAAAAAAAAAATTCTTTTAAGGGTTGTGTTGATAAGGAATATAATTAGACAGTAAATTTCTCTATAAAATATGGACATATGTAGAAAAATTATTTAGAAATTAAATTAAAATATGAATATTTGAGTGAAGGGGAGAAGGATGATTTTGATATCTGAAAATTATGAAGAATATGAAATATTTTGGTTAGAATTATGAAAATAAGTTTATTATTTAATAAAAGGAAAATAGTTCTTCTTCTTCAGCACAACTAAACCTAAATGTTTCTAATTTGGAATGGAATATAATAATATATTTGAGCCACACTTACATTTGAAAAGAGAAAGTTTCAATAATTTTACAAATGAAATCTTATTTCCTTCAGAATTTGTGAGGTATTTATTGAGTATTCTTAAAAAATAAAGTTTTATATATCTGTATATTATATTAAATTTAAATGGCCTCTGGGTTTTTGCACCCACTTTTTCTTGCTATTTTTATGCCAGAAGAATTTTCATGACAGAATCAAAAACAGTTGCTTTCTCAAAATTTTTTTGTTATTTTTTTTTGTTTTTACAAAAATATGCAAAGAAAATTTTATATTACTCTTAATCTAGTATTTAATAATAATTGCTGTAAATCAGTGTTTTTCAAACTATGGGTCACATCCCCCAGGAGGGGTCATGAAGCAATTCAAGGGGGGTCATGAGCCATAAAGCATGTATACTGGTGACCAGAAAAATAAAGAAATGAAAATATTTATTTTCACCTTTTGAAAATAAACATAAAATCAATGAGATGAGTGGTGTTTTTTCTTAAACTAATTTCTCTAATCATTGTTCTATATTTATGACACAAAGTTTTTAAGTCCACCATTGAAGAGATGTGTTAGTTCACGCAGATATGATGGGGCAAATGGTATCAATAGTCACTGACCTCAGTCCTCGGTTGAAACTCATGCCTGGATTAAAGGCATTCCGCTTAATAAAAAATACGTAATTAAACGAAAATTTTTAAAGTTGAATAAATTAACTAAAATTAATTTTATCTGGCCTTCTAGTAGTTTTTTCTGCAGGGTGCCCCGAGTTTTTCCAGCCTTTTCCTTAAAAGAAGTTTCAAACCAGCTTTTTTTTCATTCAGCTGTTGAAGCAGTGACCCAAAAGCATTGTAAAGGTTTTCATGCTCAACATGACAATACCATCACCACATATTACAAAACACTGTGGTTTATTCATTTTTTATGACCATTACACATAATTTTCAAAATAACTTATCATAAGTCCTATTTTCCTTCGGTTTTGGATCTTCTAACACGTGGATTGGATGTTGAAGGCTGTGCAGGTCTTTTTTTGAGAAACATCAATGGGAAAGGGAAATTTCAGGAAATTAAGAAGCCAGGAATGTATCCACTTGGAGAGTGATAAAAACACCAACATTACACACACTCACTCACACATTGGTTGGTCTCTTAAGCACTGGGAGCGTTTTATACGTATTTTACTAACTTTCATAATAATTACTCAAAATTCAATGTCTTAATAGGTGTTTTAAATTTTCATCTTTATTGGGCCATTTTTTATTTAGGGATTAGGGATTTTGGATCAGGATTTGGAATTTGAAATCTGAGAGCTTAGAAAATTGAGTTCCATTTTTATTATAGACATAAAATTGAAAGATTCTGAAGAGTAAGATAGTTTATTAAAGTTCCAATCCAGACTCAAGCCTCGACCTCAATCTTCCTTTACCTTTTGACTTAGTTTTTTCTTGTTGTTTTTTTGCCAGTGGTTTGAGATTTGGCCTCGTTTTCATGGATCTTAACACATTTATCTTGACATTTAAGTTGTATTTGCAATCCTTTAGGCTTAACTTACATTCTTTTTTATTTAAATTTCAGAATTTTTCCCAACAATGAAACAAACTTTGATTTACCAGATATAATTAAAAATGAAGAAATTAGAGGAGATATACATCAATAAAGTCAGAAATGAGGGAATCAAATGTTGAATTTTGGGTTTTGATTGAGAGCTTGTTTCCAACATTGAAAATCATAAAATCTGTAATTCCGAGATGATTGAGAGAAGTCATTTGCTAAACATGGTAGAATGTAGTCAGTTGGTTTTCCTTTTTTGGTGTTGTATTTTTTACTCAATTAGAAAAACATATTAAGAAGAAGAATATTAATTTTTATTAATTATTTTATTATTATTATTAATTATTATATTATTATTAATTATTATTATTATTAATTAATTATTTTATTTCATTTATTATGAATTAATATTATTATTATTTTATTATTATTATTATAATTATAATTATATATTATTTAATTTATTTATTATATTATTAATTATTATATTATTATTAAATTTATTTATTAAATTATTATTTATTATTATTATTTATTATTATTATTGTTTATGTTTGACATCTTGAAAACCTGGAGGTTTGTGAAACAAATGGAAAATCAGTTTATCTAAATATAGAATTTGTAATTTTAAAGATTGAACCAAATAATGAAAAAAGTTTCTGAAGAGCAAATCCCTTAATCGAGCGTTTGGAGAAAACCTAAGAAAAAGTGAATTGAGTTAGTAAAAAGAGTGCTGAAAGAAATGGAATGTGGCGAATTTAGTAGAAGCCAAGTAAGACATGTGGCATTATTAGGAGTAAATGGCAAAGACTTTTTTCTTAAAGCGCAAAATTGCGCTTTCCATTTGCCGTTTTGCCACACCTCTGATAAATATAACATATATATATATATATATATATATATATATATTATATATATATATATATATATTATATAATATATAATATAGTATATATTATATTTAATAATAGTCCAACTCCGCGGTCCCCCCGCGCCAACGAAAGACAACTAGGAGGTGTCCTTCCGCAAAGGAAAGCTATGCCTATGGCAAGATAAGCTAGCAGCCGGCTTCCTGTAAATAACCTGCTAGCAGAACTCAAGCCGGGCGAGCCTCGGAAGCCTGACAGAACTTTAGACGACTACTTCGGCGAGATTTTACGGACTAGAAATCAGGAAAACACTTTTAAAGAATTTAGGTGTGCCTACGATAAATGGTGGGTCCTATGGAGAAAAAATGGAGGAAAGGGGTGATTAATAGGATATGTTGGGGATGGCTTGAGATGAGAGTTGAGGAGGGTAAAGAGATGGAGAAGGGATTTGGTTCTGATGTAATGAGTGGGGGTGAAAGAAATGAAATCAGAGCTGGTTTGGTCTGGTATATAGTGGACCCTAAGATGGTCCACATGTAATACAGAGAGTAAAAATTGTAATGAAAAGAGGTTGATGATGTGGTGTGTTTGAAAGATTTAGGCAGGTAAATTATAGAATATACAAGTAAATGCACCCACAACAGGGGCACTCAGAGGAGGGAAAACACTAGATTGTATGAATTGAAATGGAAGAGGAGGAAGGGGGGAGAAGTGCTGTTGATGTGAAGATTTCACGGCTAGAGTAAGAAAGAACGAGAGATGGAGTGTGGGGTATTGGGAAACCAGATTTAGGAGGGAGAACAAGAACATGGCGGGAGAGGCGTTGATTGATTTTTGTGTAAGAAAAACGACCTAAAAATAATGAAAACGTATTTCAAGCATAGAAGGGGCTAGTTTTACCTGGTATAAATAGAATCAGGTAACGCAACAATTCGATCAAAAATCGGTGAAAGACTACATGATAGTCTCCGATAAAAGGATGGTAAAGAATGTAAAGTGACCCGGGAGTAATCCTTGGATGCGTTTTATAGACTGGTGGTGCGAGAAACACGCCAGGTAAGAGGGGAAGGAAGAGAAATGAGCAAGAAGAGGGCGTGATCAGAGTGGGAGAAGTTTAGCAGTACAAAGAAAACGAGACGAAAATTATGAAACGGGAAATACAGGAACACCCCCTATGGAACGAAGAAAGAAAATGGAGACTTTACAGGATGTCATCAGGGATGTGCAGAGAAAACTCTTGGTAAAAGATGTGTAGGAGTACTAGGAAGAGACATAACACCATGTTGGAACGAAGAAAACGGAAAAAAAAGCAATTAGGAAAACAGGGAAAATGGAGGAAATGGCTTGAAAAGAAGAAAGCGGCCAGCAAGGGGAGGACATTTGTACAAGACAAGGAAATTGAGGCAGAGAGAATAAAAAGTAGGCGCAAAAAGAATGGAGACAAGAGAAGGCAGGAGAAATAACGAGAGATGTGGGCGAAGGAAAGAAAAAGCTATTTAAAATGGCAAAGGCCGTATAGATAAACCAACAAAGCGCAATTTAGAAACCAATTAACAAAGTTAGAAAACGAGGCGATACCAATTAGTCATGGAAGAAAAGAAAATGATAGTAAACATAGTAGAGTAAATATAGGCAAAACGTAGAATACAGAGAACAAGAGGAAAAGAAGCTGCAGATCAGACGAGAGAGGAAGGAAGGCAAGAGAGATAACGTGGAGGAATATGGAGGAGGCCTATAAAAAGGAATGAAGAAGGGTAAAAAGGCTTCCAGGAGAGGATGGAGAGAATGGAGTGGCCTTGTGGAGTGGTTGTTGAGGGAAGAAGGGGAGCTGAAGGGAGAATCATCAGTTTAGAACAAAGTTGTTGAGGAGGGAAAGTTGGGGCAAAGGCAATAATAAATAATACCGATATACAAAGGTAAAGGAGATGCAGG